>QFEA01009504.1:63373-81898 GCA_003315975.1 Lactifluus echinatus
TGCCGCGTCGCGGCCTTCCGCCCAAGCGCGGCATTCCGCACGCGAAAAAGGTCGTCGCCGTTGCCAGCGGCAAAGGCGGCGTGGGCAAGAGCACCATCGCCGGTTCGTCTCCTCTTCTACGGTCTACCATAAGTTATGTGATCCAAAAATCTGATTCCTCCCCAGTGAACCTCGCCTTTTCCCTTGCTACACACCAACGCGTGCGCGTCGGCGTGCTTGACCTTGATGTCTTCGGTCCTTCGATACCCAAGCTCCTTGGTCTTGAAACAGCCGGAGAGCCCCGTCTGACATCCAGTACGTTTTCCACTGTCTCACGTCGGTCTCATCTTGCGCCGCCCGCCTCCCTCCTTCGCTCTCTTACCCGATTTGCCGGGGACTTTCGTGCCAGGTGGTGCGCTCATCCCGCTTACGAACCACGGACTCCCTGCCATGTCCATCGGCTTTTTACTCCCTAATGCCGATGCACCTGTGACCTGGCGGGGTCTCATGGTCCAAAAGGCCGTGCAGCAGTTGCTGTTTGACGTTGACTGGCGCGGCATGGATCCCGGCAATCCAGGCCTCGACGTGTTGGTGATTGACATGCCACCCGGCACGGGGGACGTGCCTCTCTCGCTAGGACAACTCGTCAATGTTGACGGTACGAGCGGTCAACGTATCCATTTCTATCATCCGTGACAGGGCACATTAACTGCTTATCGCCTCCAACTACACAGCCGCCGTGATCGTTTCCACGCCGCAGGACGTTGCTCTCGCGGACGTTCGTAAAGGGATCGCTGCCTTTCAAAAGCTCTCTATCCCCGTATGTCCTCTACCCCTTCCGTATACTAAATCAACTTTTTCATTAAAAATTGAACTATGTTTTCAAAAGATTACGGGTCTGATCCTCAATCAGTCGTACTTCCTCTGCCCTACGTGTAGCACGCCACACCACCTGTTTGGTTCAAATGATGCGTCCAAGACACTGGGCATCAAAATTCTTGGCGAACTTCCGCTCACGCCAGGTGTGAGCACGAGTGGTGATGCGGGACTACCCTACATTCTCATCAACTCTGATGGAGTGGCCGGCAAATCGTGGCGCGAGGCTATGTTAGACATAACGGAACAAGTGTGGGAAGCATTGCGCACAGGACGCGAGGTGTCATGAATGGTATAAAATAATTTCTGATGAATAACTTTACAATTCACAATAATAATACGTCCACGTCTACCGCGCCCGCCCAAGCAGGCGTGTCACCTGAGGCTGTGATCGGCCCGTGTCAAACGATAGCTCAATCCCTCCCAACAGCTTTCTCAATCATTCGCCTCTCTCTCACTCTACTCGCCAGGCTCACACCGTCACTGCTCGAGTCTGGACTCAGCTTGAACGTCGTGGCCGGGCTCCTATGGGTATACTGATCGCGAGTGACTGAAACAATTGTGTGCCCGTCTACGCCTCTCAACCTCGAGCGCACTTTGACGCGCGAATTAAGTCTGGCCCTTACAATAAGGGTCGCTCGAGAAGACATTGAATCAAGATCGACGTACATAGTTAGGAATGAGCATGGGTACAATCGGATGAGGATGAAAAAAAATGGCGCATATATCAGTGTCTTGTTATATGCCGCGTACTATTGTGTAGGAGAGTCAATGAGTGGGCGCTGGCTCCTGATCTGCTTACGTACCGTGATGAGGCAGGCAGTGGCGAAAACTCTTCCAACCGGGGTATGGTGCATCAGTGTTGATCACATAAAGAGGAGAAACATCATACAGATTCAGAGCTCCGCTGTTGACGATGTATAATATGACCAGATTAAGAACGCGGTTGGTGCTTGGATAAAAGCCGTGCCATTAGCAAATATGAAAATACAAAGCGTCAAAACAAAGCGCACCTAGTGAGGCCCGAGCGTTGCTGAAGGACGTAATATACCATGCTCACGGTGATGAACACACCACAGATCACTTCGAGCGCTAGTGCAGTGACCCCATACGGCTGGGTGCGATCCCCGCGTTAGAGACGATGACAACGAGCTGTGCTAATGCCAATGGGGACTGACAACGGATGGAGTGTTTGCAATGAATGTGCCAATGCGGAGACTGGGGAAGATCAAGGACAATGCTCGGGCGCACGACTAGGGCGTTCACCTTTTCACGGAGAATACTTAAACGAGACGTGCAAATCAGCTCGTTTTGTCGGGTCACATCGCTGGTAGGCGTACCGACACTGAAAGCTGGATTAAAGTCAGGAAACAATCACAGCCATTACGAATAATTGACTACGCACCAAATTCTGTTGTAGATAGTACGCACTGAACAAAATGTAGTCAGGTCATAAGCAGATATGGCGAAGGAGTGCACACACAATCATGATGGGGACATGGAGATTCCTTCGTTGGCTCACTGTGATGGGAGCTAAGGAAAATCTCTGCGAGGTTGGGTGTTCCACATACATTGGTAAATCCTAACGGCGTAAAATCTGGCAAAGCTTGGGGTGAGAGCTCAAACAATGTTAAAGATTTAAACGTACTGCTGGATGCATGTAGTTACGGAGGCTAGGAAAAAGGACGAAGTTGATATTATTTTCTAATAAGGGAGTTGTGGAGGACGCACTCCCGACGATACATTGAACCTAAACCAATCATTAGGAATGAGTAACACCATTCAAATCCCCTTTGTGGGTCGCCGTACCACTAAACTCCTGCAGAGAGAGTGGATTTGAACATAAGCTTGGAATTTAGCAGATACTTTCATGCATACCATGGGGCATGAAGATCGGCCAGATAGTTCCCAAAGTGCTTGACAACAGCGATATACAATCCGTGACAAACAAGTATCAGGTGTAAAGTGTCCAATGCTCTGAATTGATACAAGCGTGAGCCATGTGTGCTTCTTTGAGTGCTGCTTGTTGCCTACGTGAGCACCGCAACCTGTGACACGGCTCGAATGAGTGGCCCAAACAAAGATCTGCTCGTGGCAACTCACAAAACACTTCAGAAAGATTCTATCCTTTGATGAATGTTGAGTATAGTATAGATACACCTGTAGCCATGTAACACCGTATAATCTGGATGGAGGAATGGGCGAGGGAGTTGGCAATGAGCTGCATGCGACTCACATTGAAGAAACAACGACACCAATTAAAAAGGCGCCCAAGAGGTTGTCCAGAAACGTCGACATTTCCGAACGACACTGTAAGAGAGACGACAGAACATACGCGCAGGATATCTTGGTTCTCTTTATATGCCAGGTGTTGGTCTTCCTCGACGGGCGCCACAGAAGCGACTAACCCCTTGAGGTAAGCAACGCGGATATTAAAGGGACCGGAGACGCTCATAAAGGTTTTCAATGGACGAGACGCGGCGTGATCATTATATTTGTGACCTTCTTTCTGTTCCACCTCCACCTGCCTAATAATGGAACGAATCCCGGGAGGGAGAATGCCGCGCGGGTGTGCAGACACCATCAGTCACCACAGGGCTTGCATGGTCGAAAGTGGTAGAATGTGAGTGTAAAGTTGAATACCGCTGTGGGTTCTGATGATCGTAGCCGAGTTTATTCGATGGCCTATCACAGCCCTGGGCTGTGGGCGCTGCGAGGCGAAGGAGAACGCCGAAGTCGGGAACTGAAACAGGGCAACGGCAACGCAATTCTGTGCAAAAACCTTCGTCGCTGCAGTGCAGTGTCAGCCTCGATTTCGTGTTTTCCAATTCTGCTCCTCGGTTCCGCGGGTGTTGAACAGATTATCCGCATGGTTCTCACCCACGCCATGTCTTCAGTTCATCCTGCTTTGAAAGCGGCACTTCACCGATTGAGTCTCTTCCGACATGCATGATAAAGTCTACAGCTACTGCCCTGTTACAACAGCCTTTCCGACATGGGAAAATACCTTGAGGCTATACCGTTTGAGTGGCGTCGCAAGAAATTTTGTAGTTTTACGTTCAGTAGATCACTGCCACAACAGGAATTAACATCAAGGGTACGCAAAGCTCGCTGTTGATCCAGTTGCATGTATTTCATAGACACACCACTCTTTCAGATCCGTCTGTACAATTGGAGTCTTGTGAAGAGTCGTCGTCCTCCGACGCGTGGCTTACAGTTAGTGATGCTTCGCATGTCTTGCGGCGTGGCATTACACCTCTTAAAGGCTAAGACGAGACCTTTCATGCTTCTGGCAGCCAACCTGCATACTCTCTGACTGCGCGCTTGTTCACAAAGTTCATCGGGCTCGCTGACGGACCGATAGCGCCGCGGGAGAATTCAATTACTGTCACGGTAAATTATGCAGCTTTTCGTATTGGCTCTTAGTCTAGTCCGAATTGTTGGGTCCTACTAGTGAATGACCGATGCCCAGAGATTACATTGCCTTTCTCCTCTGTGGGGGGTTTCGGTTGACCTCCGTCGAGCCGTTCGATCTCATACGCATACGCGATACGAATACTACGTACATTTTAGGGTACAGAACAGTAGACGGCCGTTTGTCATCGCCTAGATACGGACCGTGACGGTCGAGGAGATAGTCCCCGCAGATCCTATGATTACTAAATCAGTCTGGGGTTCTGATATCGCGGTTACATCCGACCTCATTCAATAGAGTCCGAGCTGCCTTTTTGAACTCATTTTGATTTGGTTTGACTCGGCCGCTATTGAAGCTCGAAGCTCGAAAATCTACGGTGGGGTCCCTTGCCTGCCCTTGGTGATTTCGACTATCTTATGACACCAAGTTAACGAGGTTCTCCATCTTGTCCTGCTCGTCACTTATTCAATATACAGACTTGGCCGACTTAGACCCTGTAGCCTGTCCCTGAATAAATTCACTACCATCAATCGCCAAGTTGACCGCCCTGTCACCGTTGCGTCTACGTAACCAATCCCAGATATTTCTCACCTTGATGACTTATTTCCCACAATGCGTATGAGTAATTCCCCCGAGTCCGGTGGGGATATGTGTGGCTGATTAACTTCATTCCATCTTGCTTGGCCTTCAAGTCAGTCCAATCCTTGTTTCCCAACCATCTCCGGTCTCATACTGTCCAGACAACGATACATTAATGGTCGGGTTGGCCGTCTCTCAACAGCGATGTTCTTACCGTCATCGTTTGTGGCTCCATATACGTCATCTACTGTTTCGTTACTAACTTGTGAAACCTTCCCTGAGCCTGACGTGAAATATCGAGTCCTCTAAGCGCGGGCCAATCTGCGCGCTTGTGTTCACAAAGGACTTCTATGCCGCGGTGAGTGCCCCTACGAAGCCGCAGACAATGACATCAATATGTACAGTACCTATCGACGCTTGACAAGACCGGGAGTCCGAGACTATCTCGGAACCCCATAGCCAGATCGAATTTTCCGCACAGACGCCCTGGGCAAAGAAGTACCATCGGCATCCAAGTCCACATTCGCCGACTTGCAAGCGGGGCTTGCCGGGTCTTTCGAGTCGATCGTAACGGAGCAAGTTCGTAAACCGTGGCATGTGACCTATGTGTCAACCTTCATGTTCGTCTAGTCTCTCTATTGACCTAAGGCGACAACCTCGAAGGTGAGGCGCACGACGAGCGGTGTTTATATGTCACTACCTCAGAATAGGGAGACAATGGCTAAGACAATACTTTGACAGTGTGCGGCATTCAAGGCTGACAAACACGGACAAATGGTGGGTGCTCTTCCAGGGACGAGAGGCGTGTTGCAGCGCCAGCGGTGGGTATTCTGAATTCCGTTTGTAAGTGGTGGCAAAGTCTGGGCATCAGCACAGCATCATGGGCCCAAGGAGAGCTTGAACAAGCATTACCAATTGTATTGTATTCATTATAAGCATTTGTCAAGACTTTGATACTCACCATGGGCGAGTCGCCCACGCCGTCCACTACTGTAGTGGAGTGCCTAACAGGCAAATTGAAGGACTCAAGCGGTGTTAGGTCGGTCACCTATCACAGCTGCACCTCTGCTGATAGCTGTAGCAATGATAGCATCGATATGATCGGAACATGACGCTGACATAATACATAGCATTTGCACAGAAACAGACCCCCCTTCAAAGTCTCAACTGCCACCGGAAAGAATTGAGAAGGCACGAAGAATTGAACCTGTGTTCGCTACTGCTATTCGATCGTTTACGTAGCGCACGCACACGAGCAACGAGCAATGTACCGCGGAAATCAAATCCAGAGGATGCTTATCTAATTCGTCGCATTCGTGGCAAACTAAAAAAACTCTCTTTGAGGAGACCATGTCCGAATAATGGACAAATTAGTTGGACGTTAGGTTTTAATACTCACCTTCAATGGATTGAGGCCATTTGTGTAGTCGTTGCACACCCCAAAATAATACTTTCTGCGATACCTGACGGCATAGCTATGCTCGGCTTTCATTACCGGTTTGCGCCAGCCCGCTTTGTCATAACAAATTCCTGGCTCCGGCTCCGGCTTGGCTCCTTGTTCTCGACCTGGCGCCCAACGCTATGAAACTCGTGGAACCGTCACCGGGACCATGTGTGGGGGACATCCGATGAGATTTCGCTTTTTGGCTATCATTTCCCTGTTCCTTATCTACAGGCACGTAATAAGGTCGCATTTTTAATCTCTCCGAGCCCAGTGTCCAACTGTTTCCTTTCTCCCCTTCGTGGCTCTTCCCCATTCCTGTTGGCCCGTTAGCATTATCTGTCACTCACTTTTCCATGCCCTCACTAATTCCAGTGGACAACACTCTTGGTGCTCTATTCATTGGGACGGTCACTTCATCTATGTAATCATTTGGGCTTGGTAATGTCTGCCTCCATTCGCTTAACAAAACGCTTAGTGTCTATGGCGCCACCTGGTTACAAGTCTATTCCTACTACAGTAGTCACTGCTCAAGGGATCGGTTGCCTCTAAAATTGTTTGTGGGTCGACTTTCGCCTAATTCGTACTATGCCTATGCCTCATGGCTTAACGATGTTTTTCATATTCAGGTGGCTGCCCTGATGTACAGACTGTCAAGTCCTTTACAACCCTTCACGCTATAGTAACGTGTTCTTGTAGGGTACTCGACTCGGTCAATCTGGCGTTTGTCACATATACTTCCTATCGTCTTGGTATCACCAACTTCGGTGATTATCAATCTATTTTGCCGGTACCATGGTGAGTAACTCTGAATATCGAGATCGCTGCATTTTTCATATCCCTTCCAGGAGTCTTCCGGTTTGTTCTTCACATGCTAGGGCCCTTGTTCCTGAAATTTTGACTTAGTGCCCTGAAGGTTGCAGCCTTGACTGCCAGTGCGCCAGCCTCGTCTCGCTAATTCTCTCATGAAATTATTAACGTATGGGCATCAGTGTTCCTAGATTGTTCTGTTCAACAGTACGTTAATGTTGATCTGTCCATCCATATGCCCTTATTGAAATATACCTAGTTTCTATGCGTGCAGGATCTATCAACGTGAGTTCGTTGTTCTCGTCGTGCCTTGGAATTAATTTGGCCAAAGTCAACAGGAATTTCCCTTACTTGCCTCTTGCTATCGTAAGTATGTGCTGTTTGTTTGGGAAATTAACGATTCACATGAGCAGTCCGCCAGCTCCCTGACAGCATTGGGTAAGTTCTTCCGATATGATACGCTCTTCTTTTTTCGTCTAACATATCGCTGCCAGGGTTTGGAATTAGTACGTGACGTTTTTAATGTTAATGAATTATGATCACTTGATTCATTATGGTTTTTCCAGTGTTCTGTGAAAAACTGTTGGTAGCCATTTTTCTGAAGTTGGTGCATGTCGTTGACAGTTCGGCATAGTTTGGAACAACCGCAGGCGTCGGCCTCTTCCTTCCAGGCATGCTACTCTATGTTCCGTGTGCGTTGGATTCAACCTCTAATAACAACACAGAAATTCTCTATTCCGAATTTATCATGTCAAGTGTTTTGTGACATCCTTATCACTGTCGGAATGGTCTGTACCCTTTTTAATAAACGTACTCATGCTCGGAGGTACGCCGACGTCCCATGAGCTCCTCGTCTATTAACGCCCTCACAAGGACGAACAACGTGTTGAAGCATCTCTCAATTTACATGATTAACTGCGGCACACTGAACTTGTGGGTCAGAAGCGCAATAACCATCGGTCTCTTTGCTGATAGTTTTGCTATGTGTATTAATAGGGTGACCACGATCTGTTGCCTGGTTCTGGTACTTCCTTCTTTCATAGTGCGCTTTGCTCAGAAGCTGACATCCTGAGAACAGCTGGTCAAGTATCCGAATTCAGAGATATATACCCCATTCTTTTTCATCATGGTCCGCCTCAACTTCTGCTCTTTGATGGCTATGTAGTCTCCGCTTTTACTTCCGCGATGTCTCTGATCCCTAACAATGCCGTACCAGCTTGAACTCGCGCCGTAGTCTCCGCGAGACACTAGAGGGACCTGACAATGTTATCACGCTCTCCCACTTCAAGCCGCATATCAATGCCACAGCTCCGAACAGCACCAGTGGTTCCACAGAGATAAACACTAGCATCGTTGTTCGGAAGGGCTTTCCACCAGTTTCATCTGATATAATCGATGAAAATACGATAGCTTTCGACCAAAGCCAGTGCGCGGCCGCGGACGAGGATGGGGTCGCGGCTTTTCCACGTATGAGGGCGTAGATACTCCACCACCTAGGCGCCTCCGAGTTGCTATTCTGTTGGGGTTAGTTACACTTTTGTGTATCCTTATCGTCCTCGGACCATCACTTCTCACGCTGTTCACGATCTTGACCTATGCCGATAGCCTGGCTAAGGCAAATTTCACAAGAGATCCCAACTGCGATGTGTCTTTGATGGTCATGCAGGAGTGGCACGACCTAAATACAGTGGCGTATTATGATATGGAAACTGAACTTCATGAAGATATATTGCATCACAGCGCCCAAGTTGCGCCTGGATGAGCAAGGTTACTAGGATGGATTTCAATGACAGGTCTACAACGCTTCTGTACAGCACAACGTCGTCTTTTTAGCGAATCTCCTCGCCGCAATCAGCTACTACGTCAGAGCGGTATGCTTCGCACCTGCTAACGGGACCGGAATGGGTCATAATGCTTATACACATGCTATGCACCGCGCTCTTGTGGCGATCCGGATCTGAATACATGTGGGCCGGGTGGACGGGTCCCCTCAAACCCTTCTATCGCAACGTTTAGACCAAACTACTTAGCCATGGCGATGTGTTGCTCTACACACGTGGCTGATCCGGTAGGTCGCTTTGCGAGTCCGTTACGGAGGGCAGAATGTCGGGTTTGGAGGAGAACAGTGCGCAGTTCAGCAAAGAGCGGCAGGCGGCCGTTCGCGCGAGTGTCGAT
Source organism: Lactifluus echinatus (assembly GCA_003315975.1). Taxonomy (NCBI): domain Eukaryota; kingdom Fungi; phylum Basidiomycota; class Agaricomycetes; order Russulales; family Russulaceae; genus Lactifluus; species Lactifluus echinatus. The sequence goes on from QFEA01009504.1 coordinate 72,649, forward strand.
GCAGGTAGAGATATGGAGACAGACGAAGCAAGCAAATACGAGAACACGAAGGACAGGGCTTAATCGGGGACAATGCGCGCAAGGAGGATTCGAGCTTTTAAATCTTATCGTCGGACAGGGCATTCATTTTATGCAAAGTCATGAATTACCGACCATAAATTAAAGCTGATCAGGACACCAACAAACATCAAAGGAGTTACGAGCCTTAATAGGTTATCAAGCCCCAAGTTCATTGTCAAATAGACAAATTGTACCTACAAGGTGGCCCTGCGAGTGCCAAACCAGCTCAGCCCACGAGTCGATACTAGTAATCTCCACTATGCGACCGTTAGGTGTGTTTGGATGGCACCATAAGGAAACATGGAGATTCAACTTGATGAGGGTTGTGGAAAAGGGCCACGGATGGAATGGAAGAAGCGGTAAGAAATCAAGCGAGTCAGACGGAAATCAAAGTACTTTACATAGGGTACATCCTATTTCTTGCTACTGTATGTATTCTTGGTTCCCGAGAATTGACTCCAAGGCTCCAAAGATGTTGCGTTCCACGTAAAGAAATGCAGAAATTGGTTGATGCATTAATCTGGACTTGAAGGTCCGACCTGGTGGGCCCAAAACCCAAACAAATCATTTGGTGGCACTGGCAGACGCAAGTTCGGTCGGCCTAGTATGCACCAGTTACTGGAGTCCCCAACGCTTGGTGGCCCGAAGGCGAACCATGTGTTCCTGGAACCGTCGGCATCCATGGGTTACTGGTCCCGCCGGCCTTTACCACGGTACCGTTACGGTTGTTCAGAAACTCCGCGTCTTTTCTACGTTCCTCAAACTTTATCATAGATACACTGGTTTGTCCTCAATGAAGTGTCTGCAGCTAGAGATTCGATTGCAGCTGAGACCCCGATTCCATGATAAAATAAGTATATTTAACCTTTGGTTTCAGGGCTGCGCATGCATGTTTCCCTCGGAGACTGGAGGGCAGGCCCGTAACCACGCTACAATGTCAGTTTCTATTTGTGTGTTTAGTATTTCGTGCCTTTGCACATGAAGCACTCGCAGACACGCGGTAACGTATAACGTATATATCATTTCGAATTCATCTTCATTTTTATTGTCTTGTGCTCCATTTCCTTTCACCAGTGGAGAAAGCCATCCTCCCACACCAACTGAGACAAGATGTCCCTAGAATGGACGTTGCTTGTCTATCCAAGTCCTGTTATATATCGCTTCATAGGCTTGTGGGGTCGCAGTTGTGGAGTCACAGTAGACGCACGTACAGTACAGCATACCAGCAGATTTGCGTTACCCCACGGGGTTTATCGTTATAGAAAAAGCGTCAGCATCGCGTAGAATGAGAAGTTGAAGCGTTCCGAGCATCAAAAAAAAAAAAAACGCCTCGCGGCCTTGGTGAGAATTTTATTTTAATTCTGTCACACTTATACCCGGTTTTCGTCCCTTGTTACTTCGTTCAGTTGAACCCGAGCCTGCGTTTTGTTCATGGTTTGATTTGTCGAAGTCAACTTGAGGTGCTGTAACCGGCCTCTTAAGATCTTAAGTTCGAAGCTTAACTATTTACGGTGAGGCATCTTTTGGCCTGAGTGATTTCAAAGTTCAACTTGTAGAAAGCCGTGACAAATACAGCATGAAGTTCTCCGTGCACTTGCCGCAACAGATGTCTTGATCATTACGTAGTCAATTGGTGCGACACGACAGCTTCTCACCCGCAATTGTATACTTGATCCACTCAGACCCTGTAGTCTGTTTCTCTAGGTGCGGCTGCTACGATCAGTCGCCAAGTTGACCGCCCGTCCGTCGCTATTGCGCCTCGGTGGTCAAACCCAAATTTCATCTAATGCCCTATTTGCATCGCACAGGAGTAATTCCCCTCGTCCCCATGCTCGTATGGCCGGTCACTTCGTGCATGTCGCTAGGATTCAATTTCCTCCATCGCCTGTTTTCCTACTATCTCCGGCACCGCATTGCCCGGGGAAGGATGTCTATATATTGGGTCGAGCTACCTGTCTCGATATCGGCATTGTCATCTTCATCGTTCGTGGCTCACTGCATATCTTCTACGATTTTGATACTCACATGTGCGGCCCTGACGTGAAGGGGGTCGAGTCCCTGCAACGCCAAGCAGTCTGCACCCTTTTGTTCATATGGGCTTTTATCTTGCGGTAAGTGCCCTCCGCGAACAGCGCACAATGTCATCAGTTATGTCCAGCATAGTGTCTATTGGCGGACAAGACCGAGTCGATTCTTCTTTCTGAATAAGGGACGCTGCGGGTTAAGAAGCAGTATCCACATGCAAATTTCACGTTCGCCGACTTCAAGATGCTCACTACTCGCGCACTCCGGGTCTTTAATCGGTGTAACCGATGGAAGTTCGTAACCGTGCTCGTGACCTAGGAGGGGGTCGTGGTCTGGCCTCCCCACCGACTGAAAGCAATACTTCTGCTCATCTACTCGAGAGTCACGATATTGGGCGGGGGGCTATGACACTTCAAGTTTCCCAGAAAATCGAGACAAGAGCTGTGTCGACTCCTTACGTTGTGCAGCATCAGGACTTTGAAATCTAAAGAAATGATTTATGTTCTTCTAGCGACGAGAGGTGTGTTACAGTGCCTGTGGAGGAATATTCTGAACGGGCTGTGATGGTAGTCTGTCCTGAGTTGAGTATGAAGCGCGAATGTAGCAAGGGAATGTCTAGAAAGGAATGGTAATGAAAGCGGGCGATACTGCGAAGAGAAGGGTATAATCGGGTCCATGCTCACTGGTGCCCTTATCTCCTACTAGCGACGTGCTATGGCCTTTCGCAAAGGCGGGACAACGTTCGATTAGAGCGGTCCTGGTGCGATGATGATGTGGCGGGAACGGGGAGCAGTGCAGTGCTCTCTTCACCATGTGGTGGCAAGGGCGAGGCGTGCGACGGCGACCTTGCGACGTGTGGTATCGTGTGGTGAGGTGGCAGTTGGAAGGAGAGGTTCGTTCTCCGCTAAGCGTGCGTTCGGTACCCAAAGTCGTGTGGGAGGCCGCATGTGATCTCATCTTCGTCAGAAGTCCTAGGATCTCCATTCCGTGATCCGAGGTTGCCCGTTCTGAGGCTGGCGTCGTCCGAGTCCTTATTACAATGGGGTGGGCGCGAGGTCTGGTCCTCTATACAGCATCAGCACATCCCTCTTTCCCATATTTATTATGGGTGAGTCACCACCACGTACAATATGAATGTCATCCTGATGAACATGCAGTAGAGTACCCGAGTACGATGGGTATCCAGCTTCCAGCGAGTGGAATTGACAAATTGAAATGCCATTGTTGTTAGGAATATATCCGCGGCCTTGGCAGCTGGCGCTGTGGCACGCGACTCCACCGGAATCTCAACTGCCACTGGAACTGGAAAGATATTGGAAGGCACGACGAATTGAGTAGGTGTTCACTAATGTGATTTGATCTTCTATGTCCACGTTACCGTACCCGGGCCAATCCCGATCCAATGATGCGTGTACTATCAGCGTGGAAAGACACCGCTCGCTATATCACCGTGCAAAAGTCCATGGAATAACTATGGCCATGGACCGACCCACGGCCACGGAAATGCAAACGCCAAACGCAGGTACTAAATTATATAAACTATCTAATACGGTCACGTGAGGAGCGCGAAGATCATGTGATAAAGCAAATGAAAAACACCGAGCAAAGCACGTGTTCGAAAAATGCAGGGCAAGGTCATGTGCTGCAAAAGAACGTGACAAGCGTGACGGCCATATTCCTCAGTCATACAGTGCAGAAAGTCACAATATGTCACAAAATCACGTGACAAACAGTTTGCAAATACACTGTAATAATTGTCTAATAATTGTCGTAGAAAGGGAATTTCGTCTCCGTCTCATTAATTTCTCAATAATTATATTGCGCATCGTAAGAGATTCCGGTCCGAGGGGCAGCTCGCTTCGGATCGATCAGGTCGGTCGCACAACCACTTCCACACCCAGAACTCACCCCCAATTCCGCACCGTTATGCGTAGTTTCCAGGACATATATAACTCACTGTAGATCTCCCGGGCCGGCGCATCCTTGTACTTACTATTCGCAGGGTGCGCATCACACATTAAATGCAGATTTTAAAGAAGGAAAATGTACAGATGGTCAAACTGGTTGTATTTGGTCCTAATACTCACTTATCGTAGGTCAGGGCCATTAAAGTGGTCTCAGCACGAGTATAGGACAACGGTCCGAAGAACGGTTTTTTCTAATGACATCGCTGCACCTCGGCTTTTCGCATTCATTACCAGTTTGACCTGCCCGCTTTTGCCATAACAAATTCGGCTCCGGCGTGTCTTGTTTATCGTCTACCTAGTGCCCGAGGTAATCGTTACCAGAGGTGGTTGTGTGGGGGCCCGATGATCTTTGGTTTTTATTTTCCCGTCCTCGTCCATGTATATTTTTCTGCAGGCACGCAATAGGGTCGCACCTTTTTTTAAACTCGCCAGACCCTCATCTCCAGCTCTTCCCTGTTCCCATTTTCCCTCTCTGCCACACTGCCATGCCGTCACTAATACCTGTAGACGACAGTCTTGGTGCCCTATTCATTGGAACTGTCATTTCATCTATGTAATTGTTACAGCTTTGTGATGTCTGCTTCCATTCACTTAACAAACACATAGTCTCTATGGCGTCACCTGGTTACAAGTCTACTCCTACTACAGCAGTCACTGCTCAAGGGATCGGTTGCCTTTAAAGTTGTTCGTGAGTCGACCTCCACCAAATGTCCAACGGCTTAACAACGTTTTTCTTTCAGGTCGCTGTTCTGATGTGCGGGCTCTCAATCACTATACGACCTTTACGCTGTAGTAACGTCTTTTTATAGGGTGGTCGACACCATCGATCTAGCTTTTATCGCACACGGTACCTATTATCTTGGTATCACTAACTTCGGTGACTATTCAGCTCTCGTGGGGATACCATGGTGAGGAGCTTTAAATATTGAAATCGCTGAATTCACACATCCCTTTAAGGACTATTCCGGTTTGTCCTTCACGCGCTTAGATTCTTGTTCTTGGAGCTTTAACATGCCGCCTTGAAGGTTGCAGCCTTAAATGCCAGTGAGCCAGCCCCGTCTCTGATCATTTCATGGAACTCTTAATACATGTGCATCAGTGTTCCTGGAATGTTCTGTTCAACAGTACGTCAATACCGATCCGTCCATTCATATGGACGCATTAAAATATTCGTAGTTCCTACGCGTACAGGATTCATCAACGTGAGTTCAATGTCTTTGTTGTGTCCTGGGACTTATCTGGCAAAAGTCAAGAGGAATTTCCCTTACTTACCTGTTGCTATCGTAAGTACTTATGCGGTGTTTGTCGGGGAATTAATGGCTCACATGAGTAGTCCGCAAGCTCCCTAGCGGCATTAGGTGAGACCCTCCAAAATGATACGCTGTTCCCCTTGCATCTGACATATTTCTGTAAGGGTTTGGGACTAGTACGTGACGGTCTAATGAATTTTCATCGTTTGTTGGTAACTTATGCAATTTTTCTTGTTTTTTTTTCAGTGTTTTGTATAAAAAGGTTGGTAATTGTCTACCTGGAATTGGTGTATATTGTTTGACAATTCGGTATAGCTTGCAACAACCACAGGCTTCAGCCACTGAATTTCAGGTATTCTTGTCCTGCATTCCGTCTACGCCATCTCCAACGTATAGCGACGATACAGAACTATTCTTTTCCAATGTTATCTTGCCACGTCTTTTGCAACCTGCTTATCTCTGTCGGAATGGTCTATACACTCTTGAGTAAACGAACTCAAGTCAGGAGGTTTGTCGGTGTTGCATGTCCTCCTCGCTGTTGACACCCATACCAGGACGAACAACGTGTTGGCGCATATCTCAATTTACATGATTAACTGCGGCACACTGAGCCTGTGGGTCAGCAGTGCGATAACCGTCGAACTCTCCGCTGATAATCTTTTCATAGGGTTTCTGCGATCTGTTGTCTGGTTTTGGTACGTTTTTCTTCCTGCTGATAGATATCACTTGAAAGCTTGAAAGCTGACGTCATGTGTACAGATAATCAAGCGCCCAGACTCGGAGATGTATACCCCGTTCTTTTTCATCATGGTCCGCCTCAATTTCTGTGCTTTAATGGCTATGTACATCCCTTTTACTTTCGCTATGTTTCTGATCCCTGACACTACAAAACCAGCTTGAACTCACGCGATACTTTTCGCGGGGCACTAGAGGGACCGTCCACTGTTCTTACGCTCACACACTTCAACCGGCATGGCAATTCCACAGCCCCGGACGGCGGCAGTAACTCTTCGGAGACCCAAGTTAACGCAAAGGTCCGAATGGGCATTCGACCAGTGTTATCCGATGCAATCAATAAAAGCAATTTCCGAACGAATCCGGTATAGGCCACGGTTGAAGTTGCTGCATTTCCAGATATGAGGCCATAAATTCTCCACGGACCCACGGAACATTTGCTTCAGTCGTTGCGGTTCGTTCTAATTACGTGTATCTACGATTACGATCGTCATTTCCCTCGGAGGATCGATTCTAAAGCTGCTCATCAATTTTGGTAGTGCCCACTGGATAAGACATTTGTGCGAGAGATCTCGGTGCGATGAGTCGCGCCTTCGATGGCCCTTCTGGCTTCTGGAGCGGCACATAAGGATAATGGGGTCCTCAAGCCAGGATCTAACGCGCAGATTTTGGATATTGACAATTGACATTTTTTTACCCATACGTGGATCGGACGTACCGCCTCTAGTGTTGTGTTGTGTTCCACATTTGCTAGTCATCCGGTTCCCCTATTTTTTAATTTTTGTACGATAAGTGGATGCAGCCAGGTCGTACAAACGTTCTTCACCTGGCTTCTTGGCTTGTAGCTACTGTAGTGCCACAGCCCGGACGTGGGGACTCAGAAGTCTTGAGCCAATTTAAGATAGAGTGGGTGCCCTTGTAGTGACAAATTCGCATGCGTCCCACTGGCACTGGCGTACTACTTGGTGGTTCACGTGCACGTGTTCAGTTGGAGGAATTGCCAGCGTCAACACCTACGACAGAACAATTAGTCGCGGATATGTATTATTATATAGAGAAATAGAACTCCGCATGTTTTTAAGTGCATACGGGTACCGAACTTGAAGTTTGATTGAAGGGAACGTCCATGGATGGCAGGCCCCGGCCGCGGCAGTACTTTCCCTCATGTTATCTGACAGTGCTATTTATTACGCTTAATATTACAGCGAACAGCGCAGGAGATACCGCGGAGGAAAGCAGCAGCATGGTAACTTGGAATGTTCTTGTAAAGTGAGCTTTGAGGCTGAGTTCGGAACCCCTGTTCCCCGACGCGTTCAGTTACTACACCCGATCCCATATCGTACGCCCTGCAGTTAATGAATTTTCTACTGTTTTTTCCATAGATTGTCGCTTCAGGATATATGTCTCAGTTCGCTTCGACAAGGGCTCAAACGCCCTCGCCTTAGATTCAATGATCATCTACATTCTTATAAATCTGACACTAACTGCATTTTCCTTCCCTTCTCCATTTTTCTCTCGGTATTCGCTACTACCCGGTCACCGGTACCTACTATGTAATTTATAAAAGCATGTACTTTCCTCCGGGTAGAGCCCCAGTTGTTCTAAGCTCCGCGTAAAGGCAATTTAGAGGGCGAGGGTAGTTGTTCTCACGTGAGTTTCTTTTCCTTCTTTCCTTCTTCCTCAGCCTCAGCTCTCCGCACCACACACACACACTCTCTCTCTTCCGGGGAACGGTTCCGCCCCGAACTCACCTGTGCACCACTTGGCCGCACTTCAGTCTTCAATCGTCTATCCGTTCTCACTCTCGTTTTCGACTCGGGACTGTAATGCACGCTTATGGTGTAGGATAATGGGATGTGTGCGTGGGGTCCCATGAAATGATTGTTGGTTGTCTTCATTTGTCTCGAATTTCGAACAATGGCATGGCTCTAGTAAGAAAAGTGGCGTGTCTGGCTTTACTGGCTCGAAGGACATCATCGTGCGTCGTTGAATTATGATGTGATATGGAATTTTCTGAAACGAGTTCAGTTAGTCATAACTTACGTTCATCGCCATGTCCATGTCCATCCGCATACAACTCGGACCTCGATGATTAGTAGTTAAGATCGACATTTCACTGCACTATGGCTCCAAAAGTGACGACAACCATGGGCATACTGTGTGGAATTTTGGGACTTGTCGGGGTATTATCATCATCCATGCCAACAATTCAAGTTCTCCCGTGTCCGACGTTCGACGTTTCTATCTGCCTAATTCCTCTAAATCACGTTGCATAATCACGTTGATGCAATTATCTGTTGATGACCATAGTCAGTTGGTCTTGTCCACGATTAACGTCTTACTTTGCCTCTCGAAAATCTAACTAGCCACTGGTATATATTCGTAAGTTCGTCACAAGGTTTGGCTGGAAGCATTCTCAAGGGTCATGGGTTACATGCGGGTGCATCAGACTCTTATTCACAGTATCACAACGTAAGAAGTCGCATCGAGATGAGCAACATGACTACTGAAGTACGTATTTCAAAATACCAAATCGACAACCCGTCAGTAGCGCTCACCGTCAGCCTTGTGCGATACCAAAAGTCAGCTACAATGTCAAGCGGTATGCTCCGCAACTGCTAACGGGAGGACGTGGCACCCAGACGTGCCACTGCGCCCATCCACATGCTATGCACCGCACTCCAGTAGCGTTCCGGATCTGAGTGCATGTGCGCGGCGTGGCCTGTTCCCTCAAACTCCTCAACCGCAACGTCCAGGCCAAGCTGCGCGGCAGCAACGATGTGTTGTTCTACGCGTGTTGCAAAAACCAGTGAGTCGCTTTGTGAGTACACGTACAGGCGCGGCGCGGCGCCCGTAACTATGGAGGGCAGGATGTCAGGCTGGAGGAGAGCAGTGCGCAGCTCAACAAAGAGCGGCGGGCGGCGTGTGATGCGATTGTAGGTGTAGATAGAAATATAGAGACAGATGAGGAAAGGAAACACGAGCACGCGAAAGACAGGGTTTATCGGGGCCACTGCGCGCAAGGAGGATTTAAGACCTTTATCGTCAGGGAGTGAGTCAAGGACAAGAGCCGTCGGTGCTGGGCCCGGTGCAGGACCGGGGAGCTGAAGTTTGGAAAGCATTTTACGCAGGGTCATGAATTGCCAACCACCGCCTGATTGTGGAGGTGAGCTTGTCAGGACAGCAAAATACCGAAGGAGTTACGAACCGTTA
>QFEA01009505.1:0-20700 GCA_003315975.1 Lactifluus echinatus
CTTTACCCCTTTCCCCAGCCACAGGGCCGGCGGAATTCATTTTGCCTCGCGCTTCATTTATTTATTCATTGTTGTTCATTTCCCTCCCGTGTGACAACGGGTCTCCCCCACGCCCCTTCCGGTCAAATTTCCGAGCGCCTCCGCCTTTCCTTATCGCCCTTTTGAGAAGTCTGAAATATGAGTGAGAGTGATAAAAATGTTGCTTCCCTCTCCCTCAATGTAACTTTTGTGAGCGGGGCAAGGTGCAATTGTGGAGACTTGTGCATATCTGTTTGCGTGGCCAGGTATAGCGTTTTAGAAGTGGCACCACGATTTCTGACAAGAACGTTTCCGCGACGCCGGCGATCCCTCGAATTTCGACCCCCGTCTTCTTCTCTCTCACAGGCGCAGTGGAGGGACCCAAAACGTATTTGATGGGGTTGCGTAAAGTGATGCCATCGATGATCTGAGCGGCGCGATAAGATATCGATAGCTGCGTGCCGCTGTGCGCGTTATTGCTTCCGTAAAGGGATCTCGCGTGGCTACCATCCAGTGCACATTCATCATTGTTAGGGTGCTGTGTGCAGTACACCATACGTACCGCATTCTGCGCAGAAAGACCCTTTTTTCTCATTGTCACCTGTACAACCCTACGCCCACTCGGGCTGTGCTGGTGTACAATTTGATCAGTCGGAGACAAAGGTATATAGCAATTTGAATTTGACGTGACCAACTTAACACAGACTAAGGCTCCAAGGCTGTTGTTATTTTCATAGACTCAAGCGAGTTAGTGTTGTAACATGGTAGCGAATACTAGTAGCTCTTGATTAGGGATATACCAAATGGCCTGACCCAGATGCAAACACGAATACATGAGGGGGTTAGTGTGGGTGAGATTCTTCTGGTTGCATTACATCGACAGCAGGATACTCGAGACATACGGACAACGATCGCACTACAGCTAGATCGAGTGGCAGCCAGGCCCGAGATGAGAGTAGGTGAACATTGTAAGAGCAAAAAAGGATGACGAGGAAAGAGCAGATTGAACTAAAAAAAACTAAAGATGTAGGGGATGCGTCGGGTCCAAGAAACATATGAAGGAAGGGAACACGAGAATGACTACTCATGAGCGAGGAGGCCTGAGGAGTTGAAGCTGCGCTTGCCAGCTCCCCTTGGAGACGTGGTCGAGTCTCACAAGCACCAGATCAAAGACATCGATATGGTGGGGGCCAACAACCCAAGCCGGGTCTCCGTCCTCTTCCATTGGGCGACCCTTATGTTCCTGTGCATAGCCATGAGAACCAAGTAACGCGTATACCTCGAGGTGAACGTACACTAATGAAGCGAGCAATGGATTTGGCCACGTTTTTCGCTAACTTCGCGCGTGTAATGGGGCCAGGAGGGTTGCGGAAATCCCTGGTTGGAATCTGACGACTCCAGGGCTGATAACCAGGCCACTAGTTTGGACAACGTCAGAAACCATCCCTAATTCACACGCCCAAGTGGAACAGCAATGCTATGCAGGGCGAGACTTACGTTGAGGCGAACCGAGATGGAAGGTCCACGATCTTGGAACATAGGTTCATCGCGTGCGTAAAGACGTGCGAAGCGACCATGCATGGCGTCCCTCAGCGGAATCCCTGCTTCGTCGGGCTTTTGCATGTAGAAGGGAATAGATGGCTCGAGGGTGACCTCATCAACATAGCGACGTCTGTCGCTGGAAGTGTGGGGCTTGTAACGCTTCTGTGGCACCATAGGGCCCCGTGAATGTTCGTTAAAGGTTAGAGCATGCTCTGGCTCCGGAGAAGATTTCTGTGGAAATAAAACCGTTAGATTGACACGGGCAGTATGGACAACCAACGAACCGGCTTCGGCATGAACCATGATGGCTGGTGGAGTTGGAGCATGTGGGGGGAGACGGGAGTTGAGGGAAAGGTTTCTACCGCAGGAGCGAGTGTATGGAGGGGAGTAGGAGGTGTTACAGCTGGCAGGCTTGGAGATGAGGAGTAACCGGGTTGAGATGGCGAGAACCCAGGAGTGAGTGGCGTTGTAGAGACGGATGAGGATGGGCCATGAGCCATCATATACGATGTGGCGACGCTGGTATCAACATTGATGGAGGGTATGATGCCGGGCTGGATGTGGGGGACTGAAAAGTGATCATCTTCGAAGTGACCTTGTCCAAAAAGGTGGGACGGGGAAGATATCTCCGGAGAGATTGTATCGAAATTCAGCACGTCATCCAGAGAGGATGGGGACCACTGTCGAGTTGTTCTCGTCAGTGAACGGGTAAATGGAAATAACGGGGGGAACTACTACCTGGGACGCGTCTGGACCGCCACCGGACTGGAATGAGTCAGGCTGAGTGGTTGAGCGCCGGTTTCGAAAACGAGTGAGTACGCGACGACATACCTCCGAGGACAAGTAGATTAGAGATGAGGTGTCAGCATAGGATGAGTATACAAAGGGAGACTCGTGGTCGGACATCCTTCAAGTTGGCACGGAGGAGACACTAGGATGACGGGAGGGTGACTGAAGACAGGGTGGTTGGGGGGGGGGGAAAGAAACAAGGTAAGGGAGAAATAGTCAAGACACGCCCGTTTATGAATGAGTCAGGTAACAAACAGAGGTGCTGATGGCAGTGCGTCCTGTGAGGACTGGGAAGACACTCGGCGGGGGTCTTTAAAGGGTCAACGATGCGAATATGAGGCATCGGAAAAGGCACACAGAGACAAATAACAGTCAGTTCCAGCTCCTGGACTCGGGCGCGCAGATCTGTCCGATATCCTTAGATCATCTCGGCGCTCCTCCCGCTCGGGCTTTGGCTGAGATGTGGCGTACGAGCAAATTTTCGAGCGGCCGTGCGTCCCAGGCAGCGCGTCGATGGGTCCCTAAGACGAGTAGACCAGCCTGGGATGACAAAATTACAATTGGGGAATTTGAATTGGGGCTGAAATGGTTGGGCAACAAGGCGAAATAGCGGGCGCTAAAGGGAGGTTCAAGACGGACGACGGAGGCGACGAGGGGACATGGACAGAATAGTCAAAGAGAAAGAGGACATATCCCGTTTGCCTGATCTGGGGATACGATGACGACGACACTTGTACAACGGGCCAGAGCCATGTATGCAGGGACGGGAGCTGGGGGCCATTGGGGGACCTGGAGTGGTGTGGCAGGTGGGCGGTGTGGGCGCTCTAGTGCGCTAAATACACGCATACACGCATACATCCACGGCCTACACACGTGATCCTGCCCCTTTTGGCTACATACCCAATTAAGCCGTCTCCCGTCTCACTCACACCAAACTGGGACGCAGATTATGTCTTCTCTTGCTGGAGCTCTCGATACTCATACCTATGCCGATTCGGCGGATAACGACATGCATCCGTCATCGTTCGACGAGGATATCGCCACCGGTCATCATCTAAAGCAAGAGGAGGAAATGGGCGACCTCTTTGGAGAGGATGGCAACGTAGACTTTGTTCACCACAGCCGGTTCGTCAGCCCTTACCCTTACAATGCGGTGGCGGTGTCATGTCTTCCTAAACCTATCATGCAGTGATCATCAGCAGACTTCGGCTGCCACGAGCGCTCCCGACTCGAGATATTCTTCCCCCGCCTCGGGTTTACCACCGGACGACGGTCTCTCCTCCCCGGATCGAAAGAGAAGGCAGGCCTTGGAATATGAAGAAGACGAAGAACCCAATCCACTTATTGAGCACCGCCTCGAAGCTTCAGTCTCGATTCCTAATATTCCTCTGCCAAAGAGCTCAGACGGCCATGTGCGCGTTCCGACAGTACAATTGCACTTCATTATCTCATCCTCTTTCTTTACCCGCAGCATTGGGTTCTTCGCCTGCCCCCTTTTGTGAAATTGGACTCTAAACCTTTCCATCCTGATACTTACATTGGGCCGGAACACGAGGAGGATTTCTCCGGTGGTACTCATGAACGTGACATGGACATAAAACTTCGTGTGGAGAACACGGTCCGCTGGCGCTGGGTTAAAGCCCAAGACGGCCAAGACGTCAGTCCGCTTGTTCAAGCTTTCTCTCGGCTGAAACCAACTGAATTACGTCTGCCTTCGTAGCATCGCGAATCGAACGCTCATGTTATTCGGTGGTCGGATGGTTCTATGAGCCTCCGACTAGGCAAAGAATACTTTGACATCAACCAAAATATTGATAGCTCAGGTTCTGCCCATCGACAGGCATTTGGTCTATCCCAAAACTCTCAATCGCAGTCCCAAGGGCCATCTACACCTACCCCTGGAAAGACACACGGTCTCACCTACCTCGTTGCGCAACACAAACGCGCAGAGATCTTGCAAGCCGAAGCGGCGATAACGGGTGTCCTTTCCCTACTTCCCACAGACATGCAGTCCGAAACTCACCGTCTGGTCGTCCGCGCCGTCGGCCAGAAGCACAGCAAAGTTGCCCGTCTGCGCATGGAACCGGACAGAGATCCGGAGCGCGAAAAACAAGAGCAAATCCGCGCATTTGCAAAGAAGCCACGCCAAGCGCGGGGCGAGGACGGCGGTGGTGGTGGTGGCAGCAGCGGGCGCAGGCGGCGGGCCGCAGGTGGCGGACGGCGGCGGTCCGGAGGCGACATGGACATCTGGAGCGACGACGACGAGCCGGACGATGCCTACGGAAACGAGGACGATGACGGGCGCAGCAGCAGCAGCCCCAACAAGAAGCGCCGTCCGCGCGAGGCGGAAGAGCGCCGGGGTGGCGATTACCAGCCAGACGACTTTGTGGTTGCAGATTCGGACGAGGACGACGCGGGCGGCCATGGTTCTGAGCGTGACGCCGGGCGGAAGAGGGGTGCTCACGAGGAGGCGGAAGAGGACGTCTTGGACAAGTTGGACGCCCAGATCAGCCAGCAAGAGGCTGATCGGAAAAGGCGACGGGACGGAGGACAAGAGGCGCCCGAAGAGGGCGACCAGGCTGGTGAGGCTGCGATGGATGTTGAGAGTGAAGAGGATGACGAGGAGGAGGCGTTCCGGGTGAGACGGGTCGGCGGCGCGTCGCGTAAACGCAAAGCGGTCTCTGGGTTCGATGAGGAAGATGAATGATCGGATTGTTTTTCATATTCGCTCATGGGGTTCAGTGGCACACGGCGCGGGCTTGCGGATCTCGTCTCTGTCATCACTCAAAAAAAATTACTTTCCAGCTGAAGGGGTCTGTGCGTGGCCCAGGTCTGAATTATGAACGCTATATTCGCACCCCTGCCTCGTGTCTTTTGGCACGGCAACGCCGATCAAAGCCACAGCACTTTAGATGAACCAAGCCACCACTACTGTGCAATTACGGCGCCCACGTGTCCATCGGCTCTAAACGTATCGACCACAGCCTGGTTCTCCGGATTGTTCTGAAGCAAATTGCGTAGCGTAAAGAGAGCATGTTCCCGCAAATCTGTCGTTTATTTTCAGTTCTGCCGTGAAACGGTACGTAAACGGTGTGCGAATGGGGTATGTGAGTGCAAGCGGTGACGACGGCGGCACGGGTATCCCGATCGTCCCTTGCGTGCCACCCAGCTCGCCGAGCTCACGCATCAGAAAAAGGAAATAATGACTTACACGGGTTGCGGTCGTCAATAACACACAAATTGAGGATAATTGGGATGCCTCCACACCGACGTATCCGGTCTTGGATTGGCTTGCTATCATGGCACAGGATCCCAAGCAGCCTCACTAGATCTCGTTTGAGGTAATTAAACCCAGTCACATCTGCGGACTGAACCGGGGTCGCTGCCGCAGCACTCGGGGAATGCACTGCGGAAGACTTGATCTTTCCAAAATTGATGCGAGGCAGAAATATGTCGAGAAGGTGCAGCGTTTCTAGCCAAACAACCCATTTTATTAATTGTTTCATAGGAGCGCTGAGGAATAGATAGGAAGATGTCATGCCTATCAAAACCTCGATAAATCTTGTTTCGGTGGAGTTCTCGGAGCCGGAGCTGCTGTCATGACTAGGTAGAGTCAGGCTGACTAGGTTCGGGCCCGTGCTCACCCCGTCCTCTTTTTCGCATCTTTCCCGCTCCACGAGCAGAACGGACGAGAGGCTGGTTGATAAAAGTATCAATGCGACACACACGCCGGGAAGGCGTTTGTCCAGGGCACTACTGACTATCTGCTGCGCAGTTCCGCCACTGCCCAGTACGTCGGTTGGATTGTCTTTGTCAGAAAGAGATACGCCAACAGCCTGTTGAATGGCGCTTTTCACACACTCCGCTTGTGAGAAAAATGTGGACGTAAGGCAGTATGTCAACTTGAGAGGGTCT
The DNA here is from genome assembly GCA_003315975.1 of Lactifluus echinatus. Lineage (NCBI taxonomy): Eukaryota > Fungi > Basidiomycota > Agaricomycetes > Russulales > Russulaceae > Lactifluus > Lactifluus echinatus. The sequence goes on from QFEA01009505.1 coordinate 6,265, forward strand.
TCGCCCCCACCCCGAAACGAGGGTACGGACTGCAGATGCGAATCAAGGAGCTTCAAGAGTGTTGTTTGAGTCGGGGAAACATGTTCGTCTTGGCTGTTTTCGGGGATTAATACCGGAAACAAAATGTGCCGGATGATACAACTACACATACATGGATGTTTGATTGTAGAGTTCTGGGAAAAACCCGAATAGAAAAAGCTTGGAAAAGAGCGCATACCTGAAAACACGTGTTATTCAAACCAAAGACTTTCGAGAAAACAAACACATACCCTAACTCAAAGACTTTGCCCTCATCTCCTAGCTCAGAATGGTCCAGGGAGCCTTCAAATCTGTCAAGGATAGATACGCATACGCGGACACCGATATTCGTGGTAACGAGCGCGTGACTGTCGGAATGAAGTCCAAAGTTGAGCCGTGTCTCACTACATGCGGACGTTAATCGCTGGACGCACCCTCGTTCCCTATTATCGTGGATACAGTTTATAATAAGGACCAGCACGGAGATAACTGAGAGCAAATCTGGCAAATTCAAAAGACGGCTGTCCTGGTGAAAGGGAGTTAGAATGACCCGAACGCAAAAAAGAGGGACCCATTACATGAGCACGGATTGCTCCTCAGGGATCTGCATATGGACAGCCCAGAACGTATCAAGGAGTTCTTGATTTCCAGTGACCAGGTTGGAAAGGGTCTGCGTCAACATCCTCGTGGCTGCAAAGGCTACACCGGTAGAGGGTCCACGTTTGAAAGTATATCATGCGTGGTGAGAACAGGTACGCGTACTACTCTCAGTGCCGTCCTTTGTCCACGCGGTGTGAAGATAGATGAGCTGGCGTATTTGTGGCTCCAAGGGACTGGTAAGTAGGTTCAGCTGGCAGCTTTCCCAACGAGGGGGAATAGACGACGGAATAACCTGCTCACAATGCATTTTTTTGGTTAAACGGGACATCAGCAATAAGATTACGGGTCAATCTTGCAAGGCTGACGACAAGCTGAAGATCCAAGTCATTATCCGCGGTCTGCTTATTGGCTAGATTGTTCCATAATTCGTGGAGCGGCGCCCAAATAGAAGGGCATTGAGAACCTAGTTGACCACTACGGACAACGGATTAGGTAGGTAAAGGAAGAATAAGGAAAGCTGGCAGAATGACCGAAGAGGCTTGTTGGAGACAAGTTCATGAGAAAGGTCGTCCACAGTACTTTTCAAGTCAGGAAAGCGGGGGAACCCGGGGTTTTCAGAGTTGAGGATGGAAAGCAAACTAAGCAACTGCGAGTGCCAGGGAAGGGCCATAAGCAATTGCAAATGCAACCGCGGCGCTGTCAATGAGATACTAGGATTGCTATTCAGAAATTCGGAAGATGGGCAGTGTAACACTGCCTCCTGACAAGTAATTATGCTCAAGGCAGTAAATGAACGAGAACTATACGTACCAGAGTAAGCCTGCCATGTGCCTGCCATGTGTACATTCACCACCGGGCCGTGGTGCTCAGCCGCCTGCTCAGCCTGCCACTCATCCTCAATGAATGGCCTGTGCGTCTCACTGGAGCCCCACCTCGTAGAGACTTTGCGCCCTCTCGCAGACATTCTTCCAGCGCCGCTCTCTGCAGAACTCTCGCAACTTCTTGAAACAGCCAGTTCATCGCTGTCAACAACACCGACAATCTCGTACGTCCTTCTCCAGTCCATTTCCAGATGGGTGCGGACAGAGGGGGGCGAAAGAGAACTCAGGTCGAAAGACCCTCCGCTTAATCCGCTGGCGTACAATATGGTTGCCTTGCTCGCGGGAACACGCACTTCTCCTAACAAGAAATTTCACGAGTTCCGACCTGCGCCCACACCCTCTGAGATCGCGGCGCGCGAGATTAGCAATAGGCGGGCAATTATTGCGGTACTGAATGCCCTTCTCAGCGTCATTTGCACTGGCGCTGCGACGTGGTGGGCTGCACAGCGCACTGGTTGGCGTGACGAATGGGTGTGTAGCCGTCTCGAGCTTGTCAGGATATATGATGATAATTGTTTCACATATCCATTATAGAACGTTCTCTTGTCGCTCCTCGCCGCGACGACCGTTGCGATTTCCGAGATTACACTCTACATCGTATGGGAATCCCGCCGAGAGAAACGCCGCCGGACTCACATCAAGACTCGCAACAAACGGCCAATTGATGATCATCCTGTCAGCAACACCGCCATATCCTGCGCTGACGGCGAACGTAACTCTTCAAATCCGATTCGACCGGGTGATGACTCGTCTCAATCGAGTACCTCCATCGAACCCCAGTCCAATAGCGGGAGCGCGCTTCGTCAACGCCCGAGGGTCAAGTCCAAGTTGGTCTCAGGATGACACATCGCGGAGGTCTTTTCCAGCTCCTCTGATAAACGCTGCGCCATTGGCACTTTTACACAGCCAGACGGGGTAAGGGTTACGATGGCGACGGCGAAGATTCCATGGATTCAGCCTGATTCGCTCTTCTCTCCAGCGCCCATCGAAGCGCGAGTTGGCACGCACAGAGAATTCCCTCCTTCCGCTCAGTCATGTCCGTGTCATATTGTATGTCCCACCACATACACCATTACTCATTATTCGTAAAGCTTGAGAGCTCTCATCAATAGAAAAAGGTACCACCCCGTGAGTCCCCAAACTTCTACTCTCTCACTAGGTCCGTAGCCCTGGGTACGGCTCAACGAAGTTTGGGTGGCATCCTGTATAAGGTCCGACACTTCGATCGCATAATAGGGTTGTCCTCCACGAAAATAGTGCACTTGCAGTCGCGCAGGAACCACCGCAGCGGCGAACGGTAAGTGAAACGCGGCAGCCACCTCTAGGCGCGATAACATCAATGAGTCCATTGGCAATGAAAGTAGCGAAGCGTCTAAATCGTCTTCAGGGTCGTGTCTCCTCGATTGGGGCGTGGCATGAATGAAACCCTACATGATTTGTATTGGTAACATTGCAGCATGTGAGCGACGGGCAAGACATTTGTAACAGTTGGTTGTATTGGGGGGAAAAGGGAAACGCACGACATATGGCCAAACACGCAGACCGCTGAGGGAAAGTTGGGGGGGACCAACTTCTCCTAGGATTTCCACTTGGTCGGGTAGTATGCCAACCTCCTCCCGTGTCTCACGGAGAGCCGCTGCGAGGAAACTCGTATCTGTCTGTGGGACAAAAGGTTTGAATTCAGCCAGGCGGCGACGTTCTACGTGCCAGATCAAAATCACAGATTAGATGAACGGGGTGCTTACAGGATCAACGCGACCCCCGGGGAAGCTGAGACGGGTACAGATGCGTGGGTATAGCGGATGAGATATATCTGCCAACGGTCTTGGGTGCGATAATCATCGCACCTAACTTCACCCGAGTGTGTCCTTAGCTTCCCCCGGAGCTCTAGCAATATTCCTGGCTTGTCATTGACATTGCAGAGCGGTATGAGGACCGCAGCATGTTTCTCTTGTGGGTCAGCAATATAGTTTTGGCTATTTCTATTCAATATGCTACGTATTGCACTGAGAGAGCTCCTGGTAAAGGGCGAAGATAATGCAGCACTGAGAGTTGGGTGAGGAAGTATGCTGGACGCTGTATTGGTGGCGGTCGTGGTGAACGTCCTGAGCATGCTTGCTCGGCGCTTCATGGCTTTGTCATTGTCGTTGTCAGCGACATCCATCATATATGTATGCCCCGCATACACTTTGAGGCCGTCTCTCGATCATGAGAGCGTACCATGTCCGCATAGTTCTGCAGCCCATATCACCTTTAAAGTCTAAGCAAACCGACGCTTTCATACCGTTGTCTTTGTGGCAGCCACTCCCTACACACTCATACAAGTCTACTGCACGCCGAAACGCAACCTACAATCCCCGCGGAAAGGACTATCGATTCGGACCCATTTCACTAGACTGGGTTGACCTTGACGACATGACTTCAGTACCTTTCGTCAGTGAAAAACAAGCAGACCCGAAAGGTGCGTCTGCGCGTCTCCATGCTCAAATTCACAGAAAGTAATGCCAAGGTGATTCTCAGGACCCGCAATAGCCACTTTCGTTCCCCAAAGTCACACCAAATCAGGCTCCACGAATCTTCCTGATGGCGTCGTTCACGTCTTCCGTGACGCCGAGAGGCAAAAGCTCGCCGAGACGAATGAGGGAACGTCTGCGCCGGACGCCAGTCGCGTGATGCTGGAAAACGCAGACAGCGACGGCTATATGGTTGGCGTGCTGGCTGTCCCTCCATGGATGCCACCATCAGATTTCCTTGCCTTTGTCGCGCCCGCACAAGATGGCATGGCCCATCTGAGGATGATCCGGTACTGTTTCTTGATGGAGGTGGTCATACTGTGTGAAGTTTATTCTCTACAGAGATACTTCTCCCAATCGATCCATAGCTCTCATCAAATTTCGCAACGCAGAGAGTGCCCTTGAATTTTCTGAGGCTTACAACGGCAAAGTGTTCAATTCCATGAATGTCAGCCCATCCTGTTCGATGTCTCTGCAGTATCTCACCGCATCGCCAGCCAGAGACCTGTCATGTTGTTCATATAACGACCGTGAGCATTGATGCTGATGATTTAGTCTCTATGGCACTTTCCCGGCTCGGTTCTGCACGCGCCCCTGTCTTTGAGCTGCCTACGTGCCCTGTTTGCCTCGAGCGCATGGACTCCGCTGTCACCGGATTAGTGACTGTTCCATGTTCACACACGTTCCACTGCGAGTGTCTTAGCAAGTGGGGAGATAGCAGGTAACACCCCCCTCCCCCCCTCATTCCCCTTGTACGGCCCAAATTTACTCGGCCTTTTAGATGTCCCGTGTGTCGCTACTCGCAAACCTTACGGATATCGCACCCGTCGTCTGCCAACACTGCTCGCTCCATTCATGTTCCCTTCGCCGACCCGTCTTCGCCTGCACTCTCATCATGTGCAGACTGTCACTCTACCACCAGCCTCTGGATATGCCTCATTTGCGGAAACATTGGCTGCGGGAGGTATGGCCGCGCCCATGCTCACGCGCACTACGAGCGTACAATGCACCTTTATGCTCTGGAGCTTGAGACCCAGCGTGTGTGGGACTACGCAGGCGACGGATATGTACATCGACTCATCCAGAATAAAGCCGACGGAAAGTTGGTCGAGTTGCCCTCTGCATCTATGCGTGCCAGTGATGAAAACGGGGTGGGAGGGCCGAGCAAATCGGATTCCCTCACCGCAGAGAAAATCGAAGCAATTGGAATAGAGTATTCGTATCTCCTGACCTCGCAACTCGATTCGCAGCGGGAATTTTATGAGGAACAAACAACGGCACTGCAGGTTGAGGTCGCAGGCCTCAAAGGCGTTATCGCAGAGCTTCGACAGGAGGCCGAATCCTCGCGTGCAACAGCCGCAGCTGAGGAAAGCCGCCGACGTCGCGAAGAGGAAGAGCGCCTTTCGGAAATGCTCCGCGACAAGCAGCGCATTGAGAAGAAATCGGAGCGGTTTGCCGAGACGGCCCGCACCTTCGAAAAGGAGCTGAGAGAAGAGCACGCCGTGAGCAGTGGACTGTTGAGGAATCTTGAAGCTGCTCAGAAGCGCGCAGAGGAAGGAGAAGCTGAGCGTGCCGCTCTTGCGCAGCGGGTGCAGGAGCTCGAGGAACAAGTGCGAGACGTCATGTTTTTTCTTGAGGCGCGCACAAAAATCGAAGCAGGCGAAGGGGATATGGCAGAGGTGGCAGGAGGTGACATTTCGGTACCGACGCCGGGACCGTCGAGCACCGCACGGACGTCTAGAAAGAAGAAGAAAGGGAAATCATAGGTACGAGGAGCTGCGGGCCTGTGCTCTCCATTTCCAACCCTCGAAGTGTCATACAGACTGCGCCTTGTAATTGGTACCTTAATGTATCCATTGTATTATCGGATGCCCGACTAGCGCACCCACAACTCTGACCGACATCGCATGGCGGTGCTCGACACAAAAGGCCAGCATCACATCTTTTGGCCCCTCGGACCATATCATTCCTGTTGCACATCACAAGAACCGGATCTTTCCACTTGCCACGTTTCTTTGATCTTCAAGACGAAGGGGTACGGCTCGCATTGGCCTAATTGTGGCAGACGCCCATCCCTACAGCCGTCCCTTAAACGCTTAGGTTCCCTGCAGCAACTCACCCGACGGTTTTGACAGGTGGAGGTGGAGGTGGCGTTACTTTTGCAGTGCGACGCGAAGTTCTCTGCCTGTCTCACTATCTGTGGCCAATGCAAATAGTGGCAGCGAAGAACGTGTTCGTAATTGAGGCTTCGAAAGAGCCACTGATCATGAGTGTGTCGTTGGGAAAGCATGAGACATGGGCTCGCTGGCTGGGGGTGACCCCCATCGAGTCTGGGCAGCGGGAGCGGGGCTAATGAGGCCTGCGACATGAAAAGGGCGATTCCTCGTCATTAGGTGTGACTTTGCATGTAATCGGACGTGGTATATAGAGACGGCAATGACAAGGGGAAAATCATGTTCTGTAGGCCTGCCCAAGAGCGAAGCGATCCTACGTTTGGCAATGCCTCACTTTGGCCTGTTATAGGCAAAACAAACAGCGACAGAGGCAGCCCAGGAGACGATGACAGAGGTGTGCTGTGACTCTCATTGCACAACTGTATGAGTTTAAGGATTCGGACTCGGGCTAAAACGATGAGAGAGGTTTAGAATTCACCGAGCATCAAAAGTGTATACTACAATCACGATGGTATCGTGTCTGTTGCATCCCAAGTTTTTTTCAGACTTAGCGACGTTCACAGCTGCAAGTAAAGAACTCGAAGGATTCATGACCCTTCGGTACTGTCACAAACAGATGAGGACTTGTTCTCCTTACTTGAAACCCATCTATCCATCTTTCCCCTGTTCGCTCCAGCTTTCCTTGTGTTTTATCAACTCCGCGTCACAACACGTTAGAGGCAGGAGCACAACCTGTTTTTATTTTTCGTGAAACGTCGACGCGTCAAAGTCGGATATCGTATCGTTCACTGACTTACAACGACATGGTAAACAGTATGCCATCATACACCATGTCGTTGTAAGTCACTTCTGTGTATGATGCCGGTCGATTGTACGTGTTGTTGTAACAGCTGTTTTAACGGACGATATTTCTTACCCCGCTTGCGACTTCATAGTATTTCTGTCATAATGTTCACCTTTAGTGATGTTTTCGATGTGACAATGGATGACGTGGTGAGGGTGGTTTGGAAGGCGTTGCAATTTGCAATGCACGACATCCCCCCGTCGTTCGTCTTCAGGTATGTATTGTGTTGTTCACCTGACCGATCGTTATTGTTGTCACAGGCCCACTTTTTAGGGCAACTCATTGTTCTTTTCGGCCCAGACGAGGTCGTGGACTCTGCAGCTGCACGGGCACGAACAGAGGTAATGACTTTGAGGGCGTTCTTTGCACTCAACTGTCGTACTGTCACTGTTGGATCGCTCGCCCTCTCCCACACATCAAGAAGCTCCACAACGATTCGTGTGGAATGACAAGTCGAAGACTTGGACAATACGCCAACGTGAGTTTGCCAATGGTTGATTTTATTTCGTCTCGCCCGCTGCCGGTCAACGGTTTTATCTACGAACACTATTTGTCCGTTGTCAATTGTCCCACGTCATTCAAACACTTACGAACGTACGACGGAATCACGTATTCCGCCTTTCGCGACGCGTGCGACGCCCACTGCTTACTTCAAGACGACGGTGAGTGGAGATATCGCTTGGCGGATCAATGTTTTTTGTACGACCCGGGTCATAATTACGTTCTTTATTCTGCAGCATCTTGCCTTCTCTACCTCATCCCGTCCTGAGCGTCTTTGGATGGAATCTCGTTGACAGATGTGTGACGACTTACACAGACGGATCACCAACCCAACCGACGAACGCGTTTACGACCATGGACTCCAATCGTTGAACGAACTGTTAAGTAACTCCGGTTATACCTTGATAAACGTTCCTCAAATGCCTCCGCCACGGCACCGGTGGACGGATGATCACGACAACCCTCTCATTTCTCGGCAGATTGCTTGCAATCTTGACAGTGAACAATACCTCTTTCGCAAACACTTCGATCGCCTGAGTCTCAACCCAGAGGAATTGGACGTTTTCAATCGCATTGTTGATGCTGTTTACTTGAACAACGGTGGCGTGTTTTTCGTTAACGGTGCCGGTGGAACCGGTAAAACGTTTCTTTATCGCACGCTCTGTCACAAGCTTCATGCCGAAGAATAAATTTTGTTGTGCGTTGCCTCGAGCGGCATAGCGGTGTTGCTACTCCCAGGCGGGGCACACAGCTCATTCGACATTCGGCATTCCTATCGACTCACTGTGTGCCGCATCGTCCTGTAACGTCTCGAAGCAGGACTCGCGCGCTAACCTGTTACGCACTGTCCACCCTATTACATAGGACGAAGCCCTCATGCAAAGCCGTCACACCCATGAAGCATTGGATCGTTCGATGTGCGACATCTGTTAAAATGACTCGACTCCTTTCGGCGGAAAAGCCGTCGTCTTTGGCGGGGATTTTCAACAAACTCTCTCTGTAATTCCACAGGGTTCGCGACAAGACATCAATCATCGAAGCCTCCCTCCCATGATCTTACATATGGTCGTCGACGACAGTGTTCCACTCACAAATCAACATGCGTCTGTCCGTCGGTGGACGAAATGACAACTTTGTTCGTGAACAACGTACATTCGCAGAATGGCTACTTTCTGGCCACGGTCGGTATAACGAAGAACATGACATGATTGAGCTCGACCCGTGTATGCGGGCGCCGTCCGTCGACGAACTCATTCGATTGCCTCCCATACCTTTCGTTCTCAACTTGTCCATACCTGAAATATGACTGGATCATTGACGTCATCTTCATCCAACTTTGTCTACATCCTACTTCACAATCACACGTTTGCACATAGCAAGATACATTAATGGCATCTGGGTTCGACGGTTACTCGACTTTGGCACACCCCGTCGTCGTGCGCTGTCCACTCGATCGCTGCGTCCGTCTGTGTGTACGAGATAACGAAGCATATTGATCATGTCTGAGCTCGACGGTAAGCCCACTTTCATTGACGGTCACATCGCAGGCTCCATACTGACCTCCTTTCCTTTCCTTCCGCGCGGCTGCGATTAATAAGGCGCTCTCCACTCGATCACGTCACAGTCTGATTGCGATTTGCATCTTCTCTTCTCTTCTTGCTTCACTTCACGCACGACCGTCACTTATCAGAACGTCATAGAAACCCACTCTACACTTCTCCGGTTATGCTCGGCTGTGAACACACGTATGCGCACCCAATTTCGACCGTGCCACTTTGCTTCCGTTGTTATGAACATATCCTGACCTCACAATAACACCCCGAGAAAAATATGAGCTTCGTCTGTCCCTGTCCCATTGCGTTTGCGAACTCTTCGACCTATAAAACGCCCATTTGCCCCGCCTAAACTACAACTACTCAGCTATTTTTTTTCAGCTCCTTGCCATCCTCAGCACCACCTCACTATGTCCTCACTTCTGACCGGCCCAATTGTCTTAGATTAGAAAACCTGCTGCCCGTCCACGGCTCTCCACGGTCTCTACAATTCAAGGGCCACGTATGGATGAATGGAAACAACGTCATCCGCGGTCTCTTATTTTAACGTTGATAACGTTACCTTCAACAAATTCGGCTTTTTCTACGCCGCGTGCATTCACATATGTTCCCACATGTTCGTGTCGTCCGTCCCTCACCGACCTTCCTTCGTCGCTCAGGTTGCAAAGTTCGACCCGTCTGCATGCACGTCATTTATTAACGCCGACGCCAACATCGAGATGGATTCGATGAGAAGACGTCGACCACAAACACTGCCGGTCAGGGCTTTCGACTGACCGGCGACCTCCACATCTGTGGAGATATTATACAGGTGACGCTCTTCCTCTCCGCCTCTTACTAACAAGAATGAGCAGCTCCTCCCTTGCTCACCCGAGCATCTCGAGGATCCGTTGTCGGCGTTGGCGTCAGTAAATGACGTGACCGCGGACGTAGTGAGGGACCGATGACACAGACATATGAGAACATACGTGACATATACGTCAGCCTACCATCGAACACTGGCAGTCGTCTTCTCCTAGCAACGGCGATTTGCCGAAGAAACAATCTAAGCACGCCCGCACTACTTAATCTCCATGCGGAACGTCTCCGTCTCTTAAACGTAAGTCTCTCTTGACCCTGCTCCCGCCTGATAATGTTTTCTTCGACCGCGGTAACATCTGTGTATGATTACGTCCCGACGTCCTGCACCCGTATGTTTCTTCTTTGTCTCACAAAAAAATACTCTGACCACCGGCGTCGTATTACTGCTGGCTGTCGTCTGACCGTTTTGCATGCTGTACTTTCCTATATTCTGCCTTGAACGTGTGAATTACCGTTCTCACGCGCAATTCCCTGTCTAATTGCCAGCGACGCACGTGATCATCACGCGAAGACGGGGTCGGTCGCCGCAGCTATTGCACGTGTTATGGTGGGCTTTAGGACAAATAGAAATTCTACGTGCCGACCTTCACCGTTCTATTTCATTTTCGGCTTGATAACAGCGTGATGAAACTCTACGTTATATCAAAGATTGAGCTACTTCCATGGATGTACACACGATACACGATCCATAGGATCCATAGTTTTGAGGCATAACAATTTCACCAAATCATGAAGTCCCTTTTTCCCTTCAGATCTCACTTTCAATGGCAAAAATTGTGTAAAATTGCCATCAAAAACTCATGATGGGCATGAAAAACGTGACAATCTTTCTGTTGATTCGTTGGGTGGGTTGCTTGCTGACTAAGCCTTGCATTTTACATTTAGGGCAATGTCACACCGTGACTCCCTGTCCAAGGACCACAAATGTGACATTTCTGTGCAGTGCCCTCTTTTAAGCGTCCACATTAGAAAAAGTAAAAAAAAATCGAAATCATAAACACTGTCCCAAGCTCAAAGGGCCACTGGTAGGCCGGACCGGTGCGCCCCCAAGTTGAAGGGTAACGTGACTGTGGATCACGTGTGTGAAAGTGTTCCTGTCGCCGCGATTGCCGAGACTCACTCACACACCCTGTGGTTCATACCCATGGACCCTCAACCACAAGAGCCAAGGGGATCGATCTCAGACTGGGATGAAAACGATGTGCAGCTGTTTTTATCCAACCTTGGTTTTCCTCAGTACGAGGCTAATGTCAAAGGTTATTAGCTTCTCTTTTTGTTCTCCTCCCAGCAACTGTCGTCTCATCCTAAATGTAGAACATAACTTAACTGGCGAAGTGCTCTGCATGACAGGCCCAGAGGATTTGAAAGAGATAGGTATTACCACGGTCGGCCAACGACTCGCCATTTTGAAGGCCGTCTACCTCATGAAGATTGCCCACGACGTCCCCTTCGAACCAGATGATTACATCCCCCCCTGTTCGCCCTTCTTCCTCCGTTCCAATGATTATGTCCTGAACCATTAATAGCGGAAGCAACTGACATCTCGGAAAATCTTACTATTGACAAACTCTACAATCTCTTACGACAGCAAGGTTAACTGCATCTTCATCTAACCACCCTATACCACTCATAGCCTTCAGATGAACGATTACAGACCCTCGAAAAAGAGAACAGACGATTGTCAGAGACTGTTAACTCAACAGTGGATGACCTTCACACCTGGCGGTCATCTCATCAAACTGTGGTATGCTGGTCACATAGTCGTGCCGTGTTGGTTCTAATTCGACTTTCACAGATTGATTCTAGTCCACTTACTCGACAACCGTCCTTTAAGTGGGCGCAATACGACAAGTCTTCTGGTTCACCCACTAAACCCGAGATGTCTGATTCGCCTCACCCATCACCCAATCGTCTTGAGCATGATGTCTCCCGGTCGCACCTGACTACACAGCATAAGAACGGCTCCATTCATAATTCATCGACAACTGTGCAACTTCCAACTCCTCCGCGGCCATCCAGACAGGAGAGCTCGGATAACCTCAAGAGCTTCAAGGTTAGCTTGGAAGATCCTGCGTGGAAAGTCCTGCCAGCTGCATTGCGGAAGTACAAAATAAATAATGATGATTGGCAAAATTACGCTATGTTTATCTGTTATGGTCCTCCAAGTACGTAGCTTCTAGCTTCTCGACATTCGCTTCGATGACGTGGGTAACTCCACTAGGTAATCGTATCGAACGATGTCTGAGCTATGATGAGAAGCCCCTTCTTCTCTTCCAAAAGCTCAAAGATGCGTCTAAGAACCCCGTCTTCATGCTCAAGCATATCAAAGACATTCGCTCCCCGATCGCTGTTGCACAACAGAAGCAAGCCGCGCGCAAGGCCTCTGGTGACTCCCCATCCACTAAACCTAAACCTGGTATTTCACACTCACGGACACCGTCGCGCCCACCACGTCTCCAAGTGCATCCGGACGCGTCTGCTAACGTCGTTCCACCATTAATGACCGGTTCATCCGCGCAACCGGGCTGGCCGGAAATAATGTCGCCCTCGGTTGATGGTAAGGACCGTGAAGATGCTGCTGACCGGGAACGGGCGAAGAGCTCAAGTGGTTCTGAGGCTTCGAAGTCTGCTGTCCCTCATACGACAATTGCAACCACAACGAGTGACCAAAATGAAATAGGCACACCCGCGAGAGAAGTTCCTGTTACAGCTGAGATTTCGTACGCTGTGGCAATATATCCTTACATGGCGGAGCAGGAGGACGAGTTCGATGTTGTTGTGTATGTGCTTCCATTCCTGCTTCCATTTACTCGGCCAACCAATACCAGTGGTGACACATTTGTTATCATATCACGAGCGCGAGGGTGGTGGGTTGTGCAACGTGACCCAGCTGGAACAGGTATTGTGGATTCTGATAGTACCAAGCAAGGGTGGGTCCCCGCTGGATGCCTACTTGAAACGCGCATACCCGTCGCAACAGCCGTGGCAGAGGCCAATCACGCTTCTGGATCAAGCTCTGAACCATCCTCTCCAGTCTCACACACGAAAAACCCTATCCTCCCGCTTCACATTGTCTCTACGAGCTTCCCAGGCTATGCATTAATGGACTACAAGAAGAAAGGCGATGAGGAGCTCGACCTGTTCAAGGATGACGTGCTTCGTGTTTTCAAACGCTACAACCATTGGTCTTACGTACAACAGTTTTTCCTGGCGCTCCTTTACATATCCTTATCCTTATTCATTCTTCCAGGCCGTGAAGGAGGATGGTGGTGACCGTGGTTGGGTTCCGGTGGGTTAAGTCTCCTGACAATTATGTATCTACATTGGCTCACGATTCTTGTTCTAGTCATGGTACATCGGCAAGATGTCCTCATCTAGTGGGACTCCCGCTACGCCAAATGTACCTGCGCCAAATATAAAGGACCCATCCGTCAACCTTGATGAACCATCTGTCGCTCAGCACGCGCAAGTTTCACCGATGTCTTCTGCATTCCCCTTGCAAGCACGCTCTACAACAGTCGTTTAAGCGGTTTTCACTGTTGCCTCACTAAGCAGTTCATTCAAAGGACATAAACACAAGACCTATGAACGGTTACTCTGTCGTCTTTTCTCGGCATGCTCTATTCCCCTTCGTTATAACCATTCCTACCCCCTGAGCACCATCGGTATTTGCTCTTCGTTCTTAATCATGTAACTGCTTTCACTTGTCTGATCTACTTTTGTTCTGACTTGTTCCCCTGCTTTTTTGATTTCATTGTTCTTTGGTCTCATACCATGCGACTACTCTCAGCAATTGTTGTATATTATCATTAGCAATGGGGTCTTACATGTGTGCTTGGTAGCTGGGCTTCCATCACTTTGCGGTCGTCTCCGGCCGCGGCTTGTGTCTGCACGAATGAAGAGATTTCGGAAGTCTCTCGACTAGTCATCTTATATTATAAGTTTGGTCAGTCCGAGCTGACCGTTGTCTCTGAAAGGCCGTATGTCGTATTGGTCCAACTGTCACGCTGTGTTGATAACTTGCCATTACTCAAACCTCTCAAACTTGTGGAGGCGAGTACGAATGTAGATATACTTGCATTACGGCCCTAAAGGCTAGCTGCCTGGCGCGGCACTTACCGGTACCCTAATCCCTTCCCTATCCTTCCCTACTCATTTCAGCATCAAGTACAAAGGACATTTCGGCACCAGGAACGAGGAACCGCTATCTGAAGCTCTGTCGTGGGGACGTAGACACATGCCGACGACCGCCGAGGTGGCACGAGCCCCAGTACTTGCATACACATACATGTAACACTAGTACTGGCACAATACAATTTCAGATTGACACATCGTCTTCAGCGTTCAAGTTGTCCCCTTTCGGTATCAATGCAGGTTCTCAGGTACCGAATTAAAGTAACCTATAAAGACTTCTCATGCACACGCAATGGAGAGGTGGCTATGCTACTATTGACTATAGACCGAGATAACATGAAAAGACATTGGGACCCA
>QFEA01009506.1:0-15380 GCA_003315975.1 Lactifluus echinatus
TCGGGAACGGAAAAGATAGCGTTGAGTGCTGACCCACATGCCGTGTCCATTGGTAGCGACGCACATGTCCGGCCGGATATCCGTGTTTTTGGCATCAAAAGCGGCCGTTCGGAAGGATGGCTTTCTTTATCTACTACCGATACCACACATACTGAGAACGGCTTATACTATTAGTGTCTTCCCCTCCGCTTGCCTTCATCAAATCATTGGTATGTTGACCAAGATGAATGAGGATACACGAGGATATATCACAAAGGGCTCATGGATTATCAGAACATGACCCCTACATAACATGCTTTTGAGTGGCATACATCTGGATGAGTTCTACTGTAAATACCAGTCATCAAGGACTTGGCACGGGCACGGCTTCAATCTTCCTTTTCCGGCCCCGCTTGCGTGGCGGCGGCTGTGGATCTTCCCGTTGCCGCCGCTCCTGCTCCTCCCTAGCAAGTTTCTTCCCCTCTTCCTCCACATCCCTCGCAAATTGCTGCAACACGCCATGCACCTCATTGGCATGCTCCCGCGCGAGAGACTCGCCCGTGACGAGGCGCCAAGTCACGCGCAAGTCGCGCTCCTCAATCGCCATCAGGTACGCGGTCGCGACGTACGGCTCGCCGACGAGAATGCGCCCGCGCGGCGCGGCGCAGCGCACGCGCACGAGCAGCTCGACCACCTCGCGCAGCGTCTGCTGCTCCCCGATGACCACCAGCACCACGCTTCCGTCTTGGGGACACAGCGCGACGGCCTCCGATCGCGTCAGCACGTGCGTCAGTCCCGCGTCTTTATAGGACGGGTCGCCCGCGCCTAGGTGCGCTGGGTTGCCGACGACAATTCCTGGCGCGACGAGCCTTGGAAACGGCCCGCCGCCAGCGAAGACGCCGAGTTTGAGCCCTGGTGGGTGGCTGGAGGGTGCCTTGGCGGGGAAGCTCATCGTTGGAGGTATGGGCGATAGGAAGTCAGTTATACTATGGCTATGGGTGTTAGTAATGGTTGTGGTGGTAGTCGTGGCGTAGAAATTACGCGGAGAAGCGGGTGGGTAGGTGTGCGAGTGGGACGTTGCCAAGCTGCTGTAACTGGGGACGGAAGAGGTCTTGGTCTTTATTTATTGTGGCGTTGGCGCGGACACTCATGAAGGTGGCACCTGTCACTAGCACCTGTGGCATTAACAAGTGGAGCGACTTTGAGAGGGCACGAATTCCGGGATTCGCGCAGAGTAGGAAGACAACAACGTTGACATGAGCAGGCGCAATAGGGCGCTAATAACGAAAATTCGTACACGTTGCGTAGTACGTGACGAGGTGGCGAGAGGGCGCTGACTGTCAGTGGTGGCGTGGCCGCTTAGCCCCTAAGATGGAGGCAACAAAGACAGCCACCAGGTGGCAAGCCAGAGCGCAGGGGCACAGTCAGATTCGAGTTGGAGACGGACGCTTATACTACCGCAAGGAAGCTATGGCAATAAACATATATATGCATGTTACAGTACGTAGTCATTCAAATTACCTACAACAGAAGTTGTACTTTACAACACAACATGGGTATTTTCCAATCCGAGAATAAATTACGTAATAGCCAGATTTGCGCCTTCAATCGGCGTTTGTGTACCAAGGAGTACCTGCACCCTGAAAACTGAAAAAGAAAGATGAGGGGAATCCTATGAAACTGATCCCCTCTAACCCCTGTTATTTAAGCCGTCTCGTAGCTGACCTTGTGTACAAGTCTAGGGTTTGATGCGCCAGGAATATATTCCAATCGTATGTGATCTGTTGGTATGTGATCTGTTGGTATGTAAACCGGTGCATCGACACCGAACGTCGTTCCAGTCCCGTATGACTGGGTGGCAGCCGCAAAATGCATTGGACCATACACGCTGGCTATTCTAGGCTGCGCGTTGTACCTAGGCGTCACTGGCGAGAAGTCGGGCTGTTCAGGCGCCCTAAAAAGGCAGGGTGAGGTTATTTGACAATGCTCAGGGCTCAGAATCGGGACCTCCTGGACGTACACGTATTCGGTGAGAGATCCGTGTTGACATAGAGAGCGATACATGCGAGTTGCGCCAATGGCCCTGCAACCCAGTCAGAACTATTGAGTGTAGGAGAGGGAGCTGAGGACGAACAGAGTGGTGACTGCAAAAGGGGCACACGTCATCTTCAGTCAGCCCCCTCCCTCCAGAGGGAATCTTAGAAATCGCTTACCTGCCACTCCAGTGAACATCTGGAGCGATAGCCACGTCAGCCATGACGAAAGGGGATGATAGATTATAAACCGTACTTCGTTCCAAGGATCTTTTTGGAGGGGGAGCCATCAGCGTCATTCTCACGAGTTTTGAGAGCGGACACACCATTCAAATCGAGGATGAGGAAGACCTGAAAAATGCAAAATGCTGAGGTGAATGGAGTATGGTCGAATAATGGAAAGTCACGGACCACGAGTGGGACCTGTGCCAACCCCGCCAAGACAATCCATACGATAAACTTAAAAAAGATCAGCATCCGAAGCGAGATCAAAGAAGGGCATCACCTGTTGGTAAAGAAGGCGCCATATACCAATTGAGCCCCTGTTTGCATGTCGTAGAAGTCCGATCGACATGGCCACGCAGAGCACTACGTCGACTGTCAAGGCACCGATAGCGTTGATCAGGCCCTTGCGCGTATGCAAGATGATGCAGGTCCCGAGAACCCTGTTGTACGACCCCCCCACCTTGGAATTTTCTATGCATGAGCACACTGGCCGTAAAAGGAGAAACTCCGTCAAAGCACGTACCATTGTCAAGTCTTCCCAAGTTCAGGGGTCATGGCGATGCATGAGAAAATAACGCGAACGGCTGGAGAAAATGACACATACGACGTATGTTTAGTCCGAGACCACCCAACCATACGCCAACAGCGATTGACGACACGAGAATATTGCGATTCCATATTGCAATTCTGGAGGGAAAAGCCACAATGAGGATGGTCAAATAAACGAGAATCCTGGTGATGACTTGCACTCGGAGAACGATAATGAACGAAGCAAATGCCCAACTAGCGTATGGCAATGCCTATGGAGGGTCCATGTCAGATTTCCCAAGGGTGAACAAAAGTGATCGTATGTAACGCCCTCACAAAGTTCACAATCGCCAGCGGCTACAAGAT
This sequence comes from Lactifluus echinatus, assembly GCA_003315975.1. Classification (NCBI taxonomy): domain Eukaryota; kingdom Fungi; phylum Basidiomycota; class Agaricomycetes; order Russulales; family Russulaceae; genus Lactifluus; species Lactifluus echinatus. The sequence continues at coordinate 3,132 of QFEA01009506.1, forward strand.
GCAAGTCAACAATGATCTCGCCCTAAATCCCCTGAAACAAATGATCCTCACCTCGCAGGGAAGCTCACCACCGTCCTTGTCGATGAAAAACATGATGAACGTAAATAAAGCAGTGTAGCGAGTCCCGAGGTATAGCTGCCTCGAACTTAGACGGGTGATAGCTTATGTCTGCCAAGCGGCTTACCCATATTGTCCAGTGGTAGGGCCGTTTTCCTCTGAGGATCTCCAGCTCAAAGTCGGCAGTGAGCACAGTTTCCCAGCTGAAAATGCCATAAGTCGGTGTGTGCTGCTGGTCGTACGAGAGCGCACATGTAGATCCCCGCAAGAGCATGATTCAGCTTTATTAGAGCGACTATGGAACAATTAGAATGATACTGTGTACAGTATAACAGGATCCGCACCATAATCTTTAAAGATGACGGCGGGATCATGCCAGTTGACCATCTTGCTGATTGGTACGTCGAGAGGTGGTAAGATTCATCTCTAAGAACCATATTTAAGGTGACTCGGTGGGTTTCTCTGGTCGATCATGCAGTGCACACATGACCCGCTTGGCGGCACCGATAGCTCGATCGCATTGGCAGCAGGTTGACGTCTCAGCGCTGAAGGCCGCGCACCTTCTCACCCACCCAATGGGGACATAAAACGGGGTTGCCATAAATAGCGATCACAGTTGACGCTCACTAGCGACAATTATGTGGCTTCCAAAATTGACCGGATTGATGGTTGGCTGTGCTGCGCCTTGCATTCCATGAAAACACCGGGTCGGAGGCCGTTTGGTTGGTCACTGCTCCCCACGGGAGGGCAACATAAAAGGGTAGGAAGACCGGGGAGGTCGGGGTAGGATTGCTTCCGCTATCACCTTCTCTTCATATTTGAAACTGCATTACGATCTATCCCCGCTATAGAACGTCTGATAGAGCGGTGGGATTTCATGTCCGTCGCACAATACCCAACCCTTCATGGTAGGGGTCAAGGGCAAGGGCGGGTACTGGTACTTATTGAGAGTGGATCCTATGCGTGTAATGGTGAGCACACGTGGCCTGAGCCCGGCTGAAGAAAGCGCCGGGGACGAGACCCGACTAATCTAGAACTTGTACTCATTCGAAACTTACACTGTATCAGTGTATTCTAACGATGAGTCCAGGCTCCTGGTTCGGAGGGCCTTGCACTTGCAGATTGGCAGCAGCTCTCAAAATGGATGGGCGATCACAATAAAGCAAAACTAGGATGAGCGAGTTAGGATTCAAGAAAAGAACAGATGGTGTTCGCCGTATTGAAAAGTGCAAGGAATCTCTGCGCGCACATGTAGTCTGAGAGTCTGAGAGTCTGAGTCTGAGGTTGAAGAACTGAGACTTGGTGCCGCGGGTGCCAAGGGTTTGCCGAGATCACGCGACAATGAGCCCTACCCTACAGCCCAATTGTAACATATCACCACATTCAGGAAGGTTTGATTGGACATTCTCCTGACGGCTCAAAAATGTGAAAGGACTCTGGTTAGGTCGGGGCGTCACGGGTGATGCTAGGAGTCATGCTATGAAATTAGGCGGTGATGAAAATGGCATGGTGGTTAATGTTTGCTGATCTACTGTAGATATCGTTGCTAAGTTATCTGCGGAGCTGCGGAGATGTATCCTAGCAAATACGTGTACAGATAAGATTCAGCTATGCTATAATGAGCTGATGGATCGAGTCCTTCATAGGACCTGCCACCTGCTCAGACAGGACTGGAAATAAAAATGCAATAGCTGGACGCGCTCACCGAGCTGAGGATGGGCGGTAGGCGCAGACGGTCGCCGCCCATGCAAGTTAAGTCCTAAATCCGTGTTACTACACTTCCCCCTTGCAACACATCACCTGGTTTATGCCGTATCAAAGATGTCCCAATCACCAGTGATTCCCAGGCCCAGTGCATCTCCCGACCTCATATGTACCTGCGCCCTTCAATTTCGAATCCATGTATAGGAGTGTAATTGCATTGCAATACATACAGTAAGAACGGAGATATTGTCGCCGGTCGGCTAACTGTCGGTGTCGGTGGAGGCGTACTCGTCGATGTACGTACGTCGTACGACGGTGCTCAGAACGAGAATGAGCGATCTTGATTATATAAGCAACAACAGCATCAGGTCCTGACTGACCACCCCATCCGCACCCTTCCCATGCGCCAATCCGCCGCGTCCACCCGCGTCTCCCACGCACCCGGCTCCGGCTCGCAATCGCAATCACAGCAGCCCCCAAGCGCCGCGCTCCTCGCCCGGCTCGCCGACAAGAAACGAGAGTTCGAAGCCGTCGACGCGCTACAGCGCGCAAGCGCGCTCTTCCTCCGCCGCCTCGAGGGCCTCGCGGACGACTGCGAGGTGATGGCCGAGGCAGGCATTGGTACGTGGGCGTGCTCTTGCTTTTACCATCACCATTACCATCACCATTACCATTCACCCCCCTTCGTCCCGGTCCCGCTGCGCGTGGGCTTGCTTGTTTCTCCCTTCCTTTTTTTTGATTTTGCTGATCGGGACCGCCGTGATTTTCATTGTAGTGCATGGCCAGGTGCTCGCGCAGTGGCCACAGATGTTCCGCATCTTGGATATGTTTCGTGCGTGTCGCTTTTTTTCCCCGTTTGCTTATCGTGCCGTGCGAGGGTCGTTGATGCGTCCGATGTTTTGTGCAGTAGCGGCGCGGGAAGGGTCAGCAGTGGTGGGGGATAGTGGTGCTGTAGAGGCTGACGCTGACTTATCCGCAGGAGAACGTCTTGTCCGCGTACCCATTGATGAGCTGCAACAAATTGAGCAGAAGTAGTTGTTGTCCGTACTCACACCCAGCTAGTCCAACGATACTACCAGTAATATGTAACATAGTGTAGCCCAAACAACATGCGACTTCGAATTGATGCCGGAGAACAATTGCAGATAATAACTTACGTAGGGGGAACATAGATTGCTGAGCTCCCAATACCATGATCCAGCAGTAATCAAGTCTCCTCCAACTCCATCTTCACGACCACCTCTTCGACAAGTCTGGTACTACGCGTGATACTCGTCCATAGTGCCTCGCCTACCACGACGACGTCCGCCGCGCCACATACAATACCAATATCGGTCCCGGCAACGGTTCCACGCCCACGCCCTGCCGCGACAGCATCCGCAATTGCGCGCCTGAGCCCAGGAATCGGACGAAAACCCACCACAGCATCCTGTGCCTGCGGTTGAGCCTGCTGCTCCTGGCGGAGTTGCGGCGCACTGCGGAAAAGAGATTCGGACGCGTCAAGTAGCGCTACCCGCGAGCCCGTAAGAACGCGAAAGTCCAGCGCATGTCGTGCGACACCACCGCCAGGCCTTCCTCCCGGGTTAAACATCACACGCCACCAACCAGCAGCCTTGGGCACAGCACGCGCCTGGATGCGCGCGAGCACCTCAAGCACGGGAACCGTGTCGCGCAGGACTGAAACTAGTGCTGGGAGAGCATCGGCAAGACGACCTTGGCGCAGAAGTACATGTAGGAAGGGCTCGGCTTCTTCATGCGGGTTTGGCCGGTGATTGTGTGCTTCATCCTGGGATGGGAGGCGCCCAAAGTGGAGGTTGTACGAACCGCCTGTCAATAATTGGTCCTTGCAGGAAATGGAGAGCGTATAGTCCTACATTGACATGAGAGTCGTAGTTATTAAAGACGGGATGAGACATACTGATGCGTAGGTGAACTCCACGGTTTGCAAGTCGAAGGAGAGCAGTCGCACGTCATCCCATTGCTTCTCTTTTGCCATATTCACCACTACACGCGCTCCCGCATGAATACATTACTGAGGGTATGAGCGAGAAAAAGCAGACGTACCCTCGCGCGCGATAACGACGATCTTGGAGACGCTCTCCCATTCCTCCCTAAATTCATCCATACACCCGTCCACCTCGTCCGAAAGAAAGCATACCACAGCCTCATGTGCATCATACACGATACGTCTTGACGGCCGCAGAACACCACGCGACGACGATGTCGTCGCGATGCGTCGCCCGACCAACTGCTGCACGTGACGCAGCTTGACGCACGTGACGACCTTGGGACCCTTCGCATTCGCGCCGGGTGCCCACCACGCGAGAGGGACAACACGGATGTTCGGCATGGCCGCATCGCGCGCGGCCGAGTCGCAAAGAACGTCAGATGATTGGATAAGTAGGGCTGGGATTGCGTGCGGCTGCGTGATTTTGAGGGGGCTGAGTCCTGAAGGGGGACTCGTGCCGACACCAGGGACAGATGAAGCTGCGGCTGACGGTAATGGGGGGTATACGTGCGAGTAAGGTATATTAAGCCTTTTGAGCTGCTTCTCGACCTTTGTGTGGGCTACGCGGGCGCTGCGAGAGCAAGTCAGCCTCCATGGGACCGGGTAGAAAGTGGGAGCTTACCAGCAATAAGTATATAACTCGCGCAAGACCAGAGTTTCCAATCTGAACCTGCGAAAGCGTTAACCGACATCTCATTGAGTCCAATCTCATGCACCGACTTTGACGACTCTAAGCTAGGGCCTCCAAACCCTGGCTCTCGTGCTACCTTGTGCGCTCTGGCTTCCCGACTGCGTCCACATATTTGCTCCACATCGAGCCATCCAATATCTTCCATGACGAGGCTCTGGTACATGCTGTTCGGAACGGTCTTGGCGCTGATGAGCGCGTAGCGGAAGTCGGTCTCGGTAACGACGAGTACGAGGTAGTGCGTCGGGAATGGTGAAAGCTGAATGTACAGTGTGCGGACACTGTGGCCGAATTTGAGAAGCTCTGAGACAAGGTGGTGGCACGACAGGATGAGCCAACATGCACCGTAATGCTAGATTTTTAAATAATGCCTACCTTCACGCGGGAAATTGCGCTGTTTAAACGTCTGCAGGCCAAGATAGTTCGCTTTTTGTTCCGCCAATTCGACGATCGTCTGGGGACACGTAAATCTTAATAATAAAGGTGGGGGGATTATGCCACATACGTTTATTCGTAGCCCTATGAGGGCTTCCAGCAACCGAGTTGGGTTTTCGTTCAGCTTCTCCGAGATTGCCAGGAAACGTGGACCACGTCCTGCAGCACCCAGGTCCCCTGTGTCAAGTAGGCTGATCTTACCAGTACGCGGCTCGATGGTGACCACGACGATCTCGTCGGCACACAAGTACACGTGAAGGGCTTGTGAATTGGCTATTCATTCTCTCTCAGTAGGTACTTACGTTCTGGGCAGCAGAAACGTAGGGGAACGAACCTTCCTCAACAACAGCGACCGCACCTGGCAAAGAGAATACCGGATTATTCTGCAGTCGTAGCGCAAACTCTCGAAAGATGGCACGCGTGTGTGTCTCGATAACCATCCGGATCAAGTGCTCAAAGTCGAGATCTTGTGCATCCTGCGAGCATTGTCAACCCCTGCGTGAATGCAGGGCCGAGACACGCACTACAACAAGCCCCTCTGGCACAGGTACTATACCCTCAGTCGTGAGTGCGATACCCAGCGCGCGTGGCGCAGGCGTCCAGGTAACAATCCACTTGGTGCCTTCCACTGTGTCAGACGGCCTGCGCCCACCAAGCTTGGCACGGTCTTGCAGTTCAGCAAGGACGCGCGTACGGGGTTTGCGAATTGGATCAGGAGTAGTCTGTAGCTCAATTTTGAGGGTGCCTCCAAGGGTGGGTAGCTGAATATGAGCAGTGGGATGACGGGCGAGAGGTTGGCGACTATGCAGGGATGACAGAGAAGATCGTGGAAGATCGAAATAGAAGCTTACATCCAGTAGGAGACGCTCAATGTTTTGCGGTCGCGAGACATCTCTACTTTTAAGAAGTCACCCCAGCCAAGTGAGCGCAGTCGCTCTGCCTGGATTACAGGAAAGCCATTAACATCATGCGGAAACCACGAAACGCAAAGGATACCACCTGATACCAAAGTATCTCCAACTGGTACGACATCGACATCAATTCTGTGGTCCAGCTAAGTCACTGCGGCAACATAGACCGTCAAGGAGAATACTTACGAAGGAAATTATAAATCCGTACTAGCGGTGCATCAACCACGTCTTCGGGGAGCTTTGGAAGAGGTGCAATATTCGGATCTGTGGGATGTTCGGTCTCGGGCATGGGCAAGTAACAGCCTAGACGATTGTCCGCTTCCGTGGCGAGGTGCTCCTTTAAGACACCTGTCGGCTTGCGAGGGAACTCTGTGAGTAACGTGAGCAGGTGGTACAAGAGTTAACAAATGCGACAACTGAGCACCTTGTAGGCCCGTCCGATCCCCACCCACATTGAAAAGGAACTCAACATGACCAAAAAACCACCCATCGTCTTGATTTCCACCTCGTAAACAGATGGAGGTCTCGAAAAGATTAGGAACCGTAAACCAGGCACGCCCGTCGGCTGTTTCATGAGGTGGTCAATGAGGGTGGCCAGAAAGTGAAACAATTAAGGCACGTGCAGACGTGATAATTAGCCATTTCGACGGGAACAATCTCCGTCATTCGTAGACGGAACCGGGTGAGAGTTTCGAGGTCAGAAAGAATCTTCGAGACGTCTTGGTCAGTGAGGAGGGGAGGCGGTACGATAGATTCCTAGGGTCATCTTTAATACACAGTGAATCGCCCGCGTAGTTTCAAATACCTTGATCATGGTGGGGAGACGCCGGTAGGAACCGGTGGTGAGAACGTCCAAAGAGGTAAGGAGGTCGTGATTTCGTAGTCTATCACCCGCAGATGTGCATATATAAGCTCGTTCAACTGAAGGTGACGCGCGTTGTACCTTGCACCGTCCAGACCATCTTTGGCATATGTTAGCCCGTGAATCGCATCGTCAAACTGACGGTTCTGGTTCATTAGGAAACCGGTAATATTCTTTATTGGAGCGGGATTAGAGGTGCTGCCATGAATGGGACGAGAGGATTTCACACCATGCATTTCTGGACTATGTCGGCGTCTCGCGACCATTTCGCGACGGCATAGAGCTTCACGACCTGCTTCTTCCAAGCGACCACAAAATCAGCCAGTTTTCGTTTTCTGGCACTGTCAGACATGCTAGGAAGTCTGAAAGCAGGGAACTGAGTCGGGCCATAGAAACGGCTAGCTGCAGAAGTACTGACGTCTCTGCCATCTCTGTCAACTCTGCATAGCATGACTGCACCAGACGCGAAACGAGTTCGCTCATTGGAACTTGGTCGTGATCTACGACTGGTAGCTCAGCTTCCAGTAGCTCGATTGGTGGATCGTCGAAACCATTTGGACCGGGGTCAAGGACATCAAGAATGGGAGAGGAATAAGAGGTAGAAGCGGCAAGGTTGGTCCCATTCAGGGACATATTCACTGGTACTGATAGGCCGCTGTAGCCTGCTTATATGCTTATGACATGAGGAGGTCGATGAGGAGGTGAAGGTCCGACCATGTCGGGTGTGCGGCTCGCAATTGTGGCCTGTGGGTCACGTGGTGAACGCCCAACAACTGCCGACCCGCCCGGCCGAGCGAGACACAATCACAATGGATTATCTCCGGACACTCGGCAGCGCCGCTGTGTCCTCAATCGTACAAAAGTCTGGTTTAAATCTCCCCTTTTCTCTCGGAAGAAAGCACCCACCGTTTGACGCTCTTAGCATCTGGACCCTGTACGACGCAACCAAGCGGGTAAACGCTCTTTGATTCACTTCAGTTTCCCTGCAATACTGAATAAGACTCAGGATGACGGTACTCTCGTATCTGTTTTTGAGTTTAACAGCCACCAGAAGCGTAATTTGCTTCCTATTGCCCAAAATGCGGTCCGAAAGTTACGCATCACCCGGCATCCTGACATACTTAAATTCATGGATGCTGTCGAAACCGACGGCACGGTCTACATCATGACCGAACGCGTCAAGCCACTCTCCGAGGAGCTGTCCTCGTGGGAGGCCATACCTGCGAAAGACAGGCAAGACTGGCTTTTATGGGGACTGCATCGTATAACGGTATGTGCTTCATGGCTCACCTGAGATGAGAATATACGCACCTCATCAGGCCTTGCTTCCTCTAGAATGCCCTTTCGTTTATCAACACTTCATGCAAGGCTGCTCATGGCGCTGTCCGCATCAGTTCGATATTCCTTTCCGCTAGCGGTGAATGGAAACTGGGAGGGTTCGAGCTCTTCAGTGATCCCGCAGAGCCAAATGCTATCCTTGTGGTGCGTGTTTACCTCCCTGTACCTTCAAGACTGCATAATATCAGGACTTAGACCTATGCCGGGGATTGGAATGTTCACCGCATGCCAGAGAACGAGCGAGGCGGTTGGGCTGCGCTAAGAGAGTGAGTATTCTCATTTCTCGCCATCTGTAACAGTCAGTTTATTCTGTAGCGGCCCAATGGAAGCAATTGATGCCTATGCCCTGGCACTACTCATCTTCAACCTCTTCAACCCGACAATCTTGCATCCCTCGTTTCTCGACCCTCCTTATCACGCCCCCACACCTGAGACGCGCAAAGCAATTCCACTCTCGCTCTGGTCTTCGTTCAAAAAGTTACTCCATCCAAATCCAAAGGTCCGCATGTCGTCTAAAGCGCTACTCGATGTCGGCATGGCGGAGAGTCTCGGGGAGAATGGAGGATTCTTCAGGGGCAACAGACTGTACAAGATATGCGAAGGATTAGAGAGCTTTGGTTTGATGGCGGATGGGGAAAGGGCAGCCTTACTTCGGTGCGTGACACGGCGCATCTATCAAAACCTTAAGGTGACGACGACTTGATTGAAGGGTGATCAAGGATGCAGCCCCAACTCTTCCCCAAATGTTTGCAACACATCTTATCCTTCCCACTCTACTCACTTCTCTTACACATCCAACTATGTCCATGTCTGCACCGTCCATCATCCCGCTGGTAATTCAACTAGGGACTTATGTCTCGTCAGACGAGTATAAGAATCTAGTGCTCGAACCTGTAGTAAAGCTATTCGCAAATCCAGACAGGGGGACGCGTATGGCGCTGCTCGACGCTCTGCCGGATTTTGCAGATAAACTCGATAAACAGACAGTGTCGGAAAAGATCTGGCCCCACATCGTGAGTCTGTGTGGTTCAGACGGCTGTTTTTTAAGTTGACATAGAACGATGCAAGCAAACAGGGTTCACAGATACGATCCCAGTTATCCGCGAGACAACGGTGAAAGCTATTGGCCTTCTCTCTGACAAGGTTGCCTGGACTTGATCTCTCCATGGATCCACGCTCATATACCGTTGCCAATAGTTTACAGAGCGTATTCTGAATAACGATCTCCTCCGCCATCTCGCGCGCCTTCAGTCTGACTCAGAGCCTCCCATACGCACCAACTCGATTATCCTTATCGGTCGTCTAGGTCCAACCCTCGGACCGAATACACGGCGCAAAGTTCTTGGTGCCGCGTGTGCCAAGGCGTTGAAAGACACCTTCCCGCCGGCGCGCGTGGCTGCTCTCATGGCTTGTATGGCATGTGCAAACCTATTCGAGGTGGAGGAGCTTGCGGGAAAGGTAGTAGGACTGGCGGCAGGCGCATTGGTGGATAAAGAAAAGTAGGCTTCTTTCCATGCTTCCTCCACATCCGTGTCTGACTCCCGGCAGAGTTGTACGGGATCAAGCATTTAAGGCTGTTGCGATGCTCATCCAGATTCTCGAAGAACACGCTGCCAAGATGGTTCGTTCAACGATCAATACACTTGAAAAGACTTTGCTGACTTTAACCAGCCCGAAACTACCCTTACGGGTGATGGCCCATCAACGCTCGGTCTCAGCACGCCAAATGGCGGGGCTGAGGCCACCCTTGTGAGTTCCGCCGCAGGAGCGGCTGGCGCCCTTGCAGGCTGGGCAATATCTTCTATCGGCAGAAAGGTAAGTAATCTCGTTCTTCGGCACGGCCTTCCTTCGAACCTCTGTAGTTTGCACCTACGGATATGCAGGCTGCGATCTCACCCGCCGGAGTACCTCCGCCTCCAGTGCCGAGTGACACCAGACCCACTACCAACGACCAATCATGGGCACCACCTATACCGAGCAGCAGTAAACCCAAAGGAATGCAACTTAGTTCCCACAAGACATCGACGCTAAGTGCTCTGCCTGGAGGACTTGCAGAAGGGGCTCACTGGGGTGGTGACTTGATGGACGTCAACGCAGATGCGGACGACTGGAGCAAGTACCCGTTTCTCACCCGGATGATGCACCCACTAACTGCGCCATCTCTCTCTCTCTCACGCAGATGCATTTGAAAGCGCGCCGGCCGAATCGAGTAGCTCTATCGCAGTCGTGGCGGGCTGGGGCGATACTGCGAACGACGAGGACCCGTGGGGCGCATTCGAGGACCCCGCACCGCCGCCCGTGCCGATCCCCGTAACGGAGCTTACATCGCCGCCAGCGCCTGCGTCGCCTGCACGGACGCTCGCCGCCCAGGTCAGGAGGCCCCCCCGTGCCGTCGCGGCTCTATCGCCATCTGCGAGTCCACACACGACGCCGCTAGCATCGCCCGCGCCAAGTTCTTCGCGTCCGACGTCGCCGGCTGCTTCTGGCGCGCCGAGCACGAGCGGGATGACGAAGGAAGAGAAGACGGCTGAAATGGCGCGGAGGAAGGAGGAGCGCAGGCTGGTACGCATTCTCCGCTCTTTCTTTTTTTTGTCTGTGATGTGTGTCTGTGGTGCTGATGAGGCGCATTGTGGACTCTTTTTTTTTCAGAGGATTGCGCAGTTGAAAGAGCAGAAGAAGAACGCTTCGGGGCTGAGAGGTTAGGTTAGGTTCTATAAGTCTCCGTAGTTGACGAGGATCGAATACAACTTTTCGGATGGAGGTTTATTATGAACAAGAGATACGAGGCGCGTCTAGAGTCGGATCACAGCGTTTATTTGCGCGCCCTTGCATTGTATCAACGGTAGACCCTCAAACTATCTAGTTACCATGAAATCCTTAAAAGACATACATATGAGGTAGGGTAAAGCACAGACAAGTGTAGAGTTCATAAGGAGGGGAAGGGTTCGTACCCAGACATTCTATGTCTACCCATCTCATTGTAATTGCAGGGACGTTCACTTTTTGCGAGGTGAGACCGGTGAGGTCCGATAATAAGGAAACTAGGCCCCCTAATGTAGGGCCAAAAATATAACGGTACGCTGCATTGCGATTCGAGCGGCGTCTGGCCCCGACTGTTCTTCATGAAAAGATCCGCTCCATAGTTATGCAATGCAACAACTCGGCAACCCGCAAGGGAGTCTAGCCATCTTTGTCGCACGTATTCCCGTCTGCGCGGGAGCAATCTTCGGGAGTCGACATCTGCGCGGCCATGCTGTAGTAAGAGCAGTGCGATTCTTCCCACGTATCCCCTGTACAATGCGTGGTGCAACCTTATTTTGTGCATTTTAACACTTACGTCAGCGCCGTGCTTGAGGAGCAGCTTCCGGCCGCCGGCTCTTCTCCATCCACCCGCGTGGCCAAGGGTGTTCGGAGAATATACAGTAGACTACCTCATACTGCATAACGAAAATTACGCCCCAAAGTCAATGCAGTATGAGATTTATGCAGTATGAGGACACCTTATGAGTGTAACATGTAAGTTGAGTAGACCCATTTTTCAATGCAGTATGAGATAGTCTACTGTCTACTGTAGTCCAGGGCACCAATATCTGCGCCGTTTTCGAGAAGGAACTGCATCATTTCGAGAAGCCCTCTGAATGTGGCGTGATGCAGTGGCGTCTTGAAGAACCGATCTGCGGCGTTGATATCGAACGGGTAAAGACCAGCCATTTGGCAATATTGCGGAAGCTGCAGAGCGCGGCGTAATGCAGGGCCGTTACCTCGGGCCGTATCGTGGCCATAGACGTGCTGGTGCTGGGTCATACACATCGCAGGTGACGAAATGTCGCTGACTTAAGTCTAAGTGACGTTCCAGCCCATCCCCAATGTGCAGCGATATGTCCTCAAATTTTGCGTGATCAGCCCAATGCTGAGCAGCATGGTGAGCAAAGAGGGAAGTCCCTAATGATGTTTTTATCAACGCCGTTGTCAATGTGGGATTAGACGCCGAAGCAAGTTTGCCCGAAGAGCGCGTGTGCAGTATTTAAAAGGATGTGGAGCTGCCATAGCGAGGCGAGTTGAAGTCAAGAAATTCCTTGACCAAAAAATTTGAAAATTTGGACAAAGGCGATGAGGCTGGGGCACACTGACATGATCACAGCGCCCTGGCTGTCCTCTGGACGCCAGACTTCCTCCAATTCCAGGATTCCATTCTCATCGAAGCGCAACGCGAGAATCTCTGCGAGCTCTTCGACATGGAGTGGCC
>QFEA01009510.1:3203-14273 GCA_003315975.1 Lactifluus echinatus
TATCCTAGACTAAGTCTTGCGTCTACTCTACTAGAGAGCTCTCTAGAACCCGAACTAGCTTAAGTCGCTTTAGTCTTGCCCAGACTATAGCTCACCCGAACCGAACTTGGTCTTGGACACGTGACAGTCAGGTCACATATCAGCTTGACTAAGCGAACCCCTTGGGCTCAGTAATTGCCAAGGTCCCCGAACCTCCGACTCAGAAGACACTTCGTCAAAAAGGTCCTTAGGAACCTTAACATAAGCCGAAGCTAACCCCTTAGTGTATCGACACAGAACCCTCAAACGAAAAGAATTGAGCAAGAAGCTGTACTGCTGCATCAAATCTACACCTTCTTGCACCAAATATCACCATGAACCATCCCAATATAAAAGGCCAAACTTCTTTGGATATGGGATTGACCCGACCTGACTCTTCCTTGGAGGAAGACCGACCTCTTCAAAATGAAGAGTTGACTCCCCATGGAGGGGACTTGAACCGATCTCCTCATGGCGAGGAGCTGACTCCTCAAGAAGAGGACCTGAATCTGAACCAAACTGACCTTTCCTGGTTGGAAAGCCGACTCTCTCATTATGAGAAACTGATGTCCCAAGGCGGGAGCACGAATCGAACCAATCTTTCCATGAAGGAAAGCCGATCTCTTCATGGCGAAGAGCTGATGCCCCAAGGTGGGGACCTGAATAGAATCTCAAGGAGAGGTTATGCACATGAAGATCAAGAAGAAAGTACTTCATTTGGGCCAGCAATGGAAGGAGTCAAGTGCCAGCAGAGTTCTGAGCCAGAGGACCTCGATCGCCCCCATCGGTGCACCAAACAGATATCACCATTGACCCCAGTAAAAGAGTTACTGGACGGAGGAACCAAATTTGATCCAGAAGATCAACTATGGGCACGATTAGGCTCAGAAGGCATGAAGGCCACGACTCCAGAAACCTCAGAAGAAGGAAGCTACCACTCATGTGCTTCCAGAAGTGCGACTTGTAACAGTGATCAGTTGCTTGAAGAATCGATCTGTCGACCCCTGGTTACAGCATTAAGAATCAGGTTTCCATCGAAAACAGGGAAGGTTTACCTCCCACCAAGGACAAATAATCAGCTGCCTTCACATGTATTGGGAAGGGCAAAATTTGTCGAATTCTACCACGAAAACCGAAATTGTCTCATGGCTATGAACTCCATGGGAAAAGAATGGCCAGTCGAGTTCATCAATAACTGCTGGTATGCCCTTACTTGGGATGAAGAACGGAACCAATACTATGTCAGGGAAATCGATATGGTACCCCCTGGAATGTTGGGACTAGGGTGTTGGAACAGAACTGATGAACAACACTCTCGAATCGAAAATACAGAATCTCCCCTAGCTGACGTCTCAAGGACTTGGTCTAACGTCCAGAAGGGAAAAGAACGAAACGATGACCCTCCCGGAAGTCCTGGAGGCCGAACCGACCTTGCTGAAGGATCGGAGATACTGATTGAACCTCCTAGTGAACAAGGAGGCCCCGAATTCGAAACAAAGATTGACCTAATAGGGGAAGATGTTCTTCTCAAGGGAAAGGCTTCTCAAATATTTGATGGAGAACCAGAAGAAGCGGATGCCTGGTGGCTAACCTTTTTGATCTGGTGGAAAGCGAACTATGCTAGGAAAAGTCTGGTTCGCTCTGACTCGAAGATCCTGTTGGCCCTGTCATATATGGAAGGACCAAAGGTGGATGGCTGGGTAGAAAAACATATGGCCCTGCTTTCTCAACGAGTTGGACGGGAATTTAATCCTCGACACCCGTTTTTATGGGAAGCATTCAAAGACGACTTCCTAGGAACCTTTGCTAGTGATGCAAAGCGGCTGAGAGCCACCGATGAACTCCTAGACCTGTATATGGAAGAAGAGAATGTCGATGCCTACACTAGGACCTTCGACTGCCTAGTCAAAGAGGCAGAATGGGACCGGAGCTCCCAAGGAACAATCTGGCTTTTCAGAGAAGGATTGGACCCAGAACTTCTTAAAGCCATTATACAGAAGAATTGGAATTTCCCTACGACCTTGGATGAATGGGAAACTGCCGCCAGAACTCAGTCTCTATGAGAGCTATGTGACCCAGCTCGGAAAAGAGAGGCCCACCATGATTGGAAAGGAAAGGGAGTCGATAAAAGGACCAGACAGCGTCAAGAATCACCTCCCTCAGATGATGAACCAGCAATTATTCGAATCATTGGAACCCAGAAAAATCAGAAATCGAAGGTGCACTGCGTTCAATGTGCCAAAGGACTTCATATCACAGGGAATTGCCCGTTGAAGAAGCAAGAAACCTAGAACTTGATTGACGAACTGAAGAAACTCCCAAAGAAGAAAAAGCGTGACCTTGTGGATCTGGTTAAGAAGGCTTTTCTGGGACCCACGAAACCACCAGAGGACGACTCCCCTCTGGTAATTGCCACAGTAACGGCAATGAATCTACCATTTACCTTCCATAATGCAAAGGAGGTAGCCGAAGGAACTGCTCTAGTGGATAGTGGAGCAACTGATAATTTCATCGATTACCGAACGGCTCTCCAGTGGAGAGTGGGACTAAGAAAGCTCCCAAAACCAAGAAGGGTCTACAATGTAGACGGAACCGAAAACCAGAATGGAACCCTTACTGACTGCAGTTACTTGCGAGTCAAACTTGGGAAAACTGAAGAAGTCGTCAAGTTCTTTGTTACGAACTTGGGGCAAGATCGAGTCTTACTGGGATATCCTTGGTTAACGATGTTTAACCCCGCTTTAGACTGGGAAAAAGGCTGTCTAAAGGGAAAGGACGAATTGACTCTGGAAACTGTCGGGCTGAAACACTATGACAAGAATCTAGGACCTCATGCCAACATAAGAAAAGTCCACTTAGCGGTTGAATGGGACATTCAAGCTAGTTGTGGCAAGAAAATTGAAGGGGTTCCAGTGGAATACCAAAGACACCGAAAGGTCTTCTCAGAGGAGGAAGCGTCAAAATTCCCTCCTAGTAGACCAGAAGACCACCGGATACCCCTGAAACCTGGTGCTCCAGATAATTTGAGCAAAGGAATGTTCCCTTTACCCACTGCGCAGAAGCAAGCTCTGAAGGACTACATTGATGGAATGTTGGAGAAGGGACGCATTCAGCCCTCCAGCTCTCCATGGGCCGTGCCCATGTTCTTCGTGAAAAAGGCGGATGGAAAGCTACGACCAGTCCAAGACTACCGAGCAGTCAATGATTGGACTATCACGGATTCCTACCCTTTACCCCAAATCGACACCATGACTGAAGAATTTCATGGCTTAGAACTGTTTACCAAAATGGATATCCGAGATGGGTACTGGAACTTTCGATTGGCCCCAGAAGATCGCTGGAAGGCTGCCTTTCGTTGCATCTATGGACACTTTGAACCCACGGTAATGCCTTTTGGCCTGAAGAACGCCCCTCCAATGATGCAGAGAGCAATGGACCGGATTTTTGCGAAATTAAAGAACAAATATCCTGGGAAACTCTTCATATATATGGACGACATCTTGGTTGGGACCCCGAATGATTTGAACTTGCACAGAAAAATAGTGCACGAAGTCTTGGACCTATTAGAGGAAGAATCTTTCTTCCTGAAACCCTCGAAATGTCAGTTCGAGAAGAACCGAATCGAATTCCTAGGGATAGTTGTGGAAAAAGGAACTATCCGAATCGACCCAACCAAGATAAAGGGACTATCTGGGTGGAACCGTGAACTGAAGAATGTCACCGAAATTCGAAGCACTTTAGGAGTCCTGGGATACCAAAGGCCATTCATCAAAGACTTTGCGCATCTGGCTAGACCCTTGACTAACTTGCTGAAGAAAGGAGTGCCTTTTAAGTGGACTCCTGAATGTACTGAATCTCTGGGAAAACTCCTTGAAATGGTGGAATCTGACCCAGTCCTGAACCGACCTGACTATGACAAGCCTTTTGAACTGGAAGTAGATGCCTCTCAATACGTAAATGGAGCAGTCTTGTACCAAAGAGACGAGGAAGGAAGACCCCTCGTGATTGGATACTACTCAAAGACGTTCAATGAGGCAGAAAGAGGCTACGATGTCTATGATAGGGAACTGTTGGCACTCATTCGAGGACTCAGGAGGTGGAAGCACATTTTCCTCTCGTCCAAATTCCAGGCCAAAGTTTACACCGACCATGCAAATCTCAAGTATTACAGAGATGCACACAAAATCAACCGACGAGTGGCCAGGTACCTAACCGATCTGGCAGAATTTGATTTTATCCTGGTTCACAAGCCTGGGAAAAACAACCGTGCTGACGGGTTGTCTCGACCTCCTGGGGTGTATCAAGGAGAACACGATAACGAAGATGTCCGGGTGTTGCCAGACTACCTTTTTGCTAAGGCAGCAATATCTAGAGACCTAGATTATGAAATCTGGGAAGGACAAGACAAGAACCCGAACCAATTGAAAGGATGGGCTAAAAATTATCCCATGGATTCAGTTGGAAGACGTTGGTACTTCAAAGGAAAACCAGTGGTCCCTGATTCGCTTCTGTTGAAGCAAGAAATTTTGAAATTATATCACGATCACCCTGCGGCAGGGCACCCTGGAATTTTGAACACCCAGAAGGCCATAACCAAGGATTACTGGTGGCCTGGAATCCATGACTTTGTGAAACGATACGTGAAGGGGTGTGCTACTTGTCAGAGTAACAAGCCAAGCACTACGAAGCCTAGGGCCCCCCTTCAGCCGATACCTGTCCAAGATGGAGCGACCAATGATGACGATGACGACGACGTACAAGATTTCCAAGAAGCATTGCGAGAGGGTTTGACGTTTGAAGAAGCCATGAGCGAGAACATCAAGACTATTGGAGATTTCCTTGAAGGACTAAAGTACCAGGTCCAATTCCAGGACCACCATATGCTGCAAGTGCTGGAACGTGAGGGTGGCTCATTTTTGAGGCTAGCAAAGACGTGTCTAGGAAAGGAGAGGCAGATGAGGACGACAAGAGGATTATCACCAACGACATGGCAACCAGAAACAAGCACTGCAATGTTCTACCGCTCTAGACCCACTCGTTCTGATGAGAACACATGACACACAATAAGGCAATGTTGCAATGAGGTGTAGATTGGCTCCAATTTGGCAAAGGAAAGACTGGTTATTAGATGATGTTACAGATGATGAGGGAGTTATGAGCGTTGAATGCTGAATGTGCTGAACGTCGACATAGAGTAGTACAAGTGCAAGAAAGCTGACAGTTACTATCTGATCTGATCTTATCGATATTGCCATTTTAGGAAAGTCAGTGTGGGGGAGAATAAGGGTACTTACTTATGCTGAAATTCTGCGTGGGATTGAACTGAAACCGGTACGTCTGAGATCTCATGCCAGGTGATTATATCTTAGCAGTGACTAACATCTGTTGTAGGCTATCAATCAATGGATCGATTCGCTGGACCAGTACGTCACTGGAAAGCCCAAAAAAGTTGCAAAATATCGGCAGAAGTGGTGGAGACTCAGTCCCGACGAGTGGGAAACTTTGGAGAAGTTATGTGCAGTTCTCAAAGTAAGTTTCTATCTATTCGTTATCGTCATTATAGGATTTCGATCTGTCGAAGGCCTTCCAGGATGCGACACTCGAATTCTCGCAGACAAAGGTCCTTGCAAAGTTCTCCCACTCTTCAAAATGATCCAGCAACATCTCCAGAAAGCTCTCGACGACCCTGACCTTGCCAAGGACAGATCTGGCATGAAGTACCGGGGCCTCAAGACCGCCCTCAAATGTGGCCTCGAAAAGATCAACATTTATCTGGAGAAGGCTTTAGAGGGTGATTACCCACTTCTTGGTGCCGGTGAGTAACGAAATGGCTCAACACACTATGAATTTTCTAACTGCTGGGTTCTCAGTGCTTCACCCATCTATCTGCCTTGCCTACTTCGAAGACAAATCAAAATGGGATGAATCTGTTTGCTAATCGAGCTCGTGTGCTTCTCGAACATCTCTACGATGTTTATCGTGAAGATACCCCAGTGAGCGAATCATCCTCACCCAAGGCTCCTTTCGGAGTATCCATTTTTCTGGATGCCATTCGAAACCTACCGCCTGCGCAGCAGATGGCAGCACTCTCAGACTCCAGGCTTACTTTAATGGCACAAACCTATGCCTCGACGGTGACGCTCTCAAATGGTGGAAGGTACATCCAAATCCTCTCTTTCGTGGCATTTCCATAAGCTGACTTGAGCTAGACTCATGCTCTCGACTATCCAGTCCTTGCTCGTATTGCCCGAGACATTTTGGCAATTCCTGGTGTCAGTATTTTTGTCGAGCGGCTCTTTACGAGCAGCAAACACACACTTTCCGACACTCGCTCCTCTTTAACAGCTGTGTCTGCCTCGAAAACCATGGTCACAAAGGAGTGGTTGAAGAAAGGTTACGGCATAGATGTTAGCTATCTCGACGATGTCCGTATCACTCTCATAATACGATTACAATATCATTAAATATGAGTATTTTGTGAATACGTTACGTTACGATTACTTCACCAATAGATATTGAGCCCCGGACATCGAATACAATACGATTATATTACAATACGGCTAAAAAAAATAATATAATCGTACTTGGACAGCCTTAGTCACTGACAGGGGAGGGCCCACATCGTTGAGACACACTACCCCATCAGGTGGGTGTGCGTAAATGCATTTTATCCTCACTACCGGCCCTATCGGACCGGCTACAGCACGCCAATGAGGGCTGAAGTTTCTTCTCCCGCCCGCTCGTCTCGTTGGCTTTCATTTAGAAATAGATAGTCATAATAAGTAGTCATCGATTATAAATGAAGTGTTTTCCAAAAAAAAAGGTAGCAAGGTAACCGAACCGAACACGTCTAAGTTACAGTGGTGGGAAAACATTATGTAAGCAAGCCACAACCTTCAACCGTCCAGCACCGCCTCATCATGTCCATGTACGATTTCCTGGCAGAGCATGCGAAGTTCCCATCCCCTCAATCTAACGAAAGTACATCTTTCAGCACCACAGACATATCTCTAATCGATGTCTCGTTGCTCGAGAGGGAGTGGAAAGCTAAGCGCGCTGTGCGAGACAATACCCTTGTTCAGAAACTTTGCAATACTCTCGAGAACATCCTCAGAGACACCCTTTTGACAGCGGATACCGAAAATCAACTCCTATCGCGGTTTTCACCTAGGATGCAGCTCAGTCCGACTGGCCGAGTAGATACTGTTTGGAGAGCGAATCCGAACGAAGCCCACGTAAGTGTTTTAACTCTTCATTCGAGGCCCAGCAATTCAGGCTGATCTTTGGAACAGAGTCGGATTTTGTTGATCAAAGGCGTCCTCGAAGCTCTACAGGACTGCTTGTGGGTATATGGTCGATACGAAATGGTGACAAAACTAGGACAAGTGGTGGACAGAGGGAGCTCCAGGGTTGATTTCGTTTTAGAAGTCGACGGCGAGGACAGGGGTCTCCTTGAGGCAAAATCCCCATCGGTCATGAATAATGTTGGCGAGTTGTTACCGCAGAATGGTATCGAGTTGATGTGGGCTACTCGTCGAGCTTTGGCGCCGAAAATGCTTACAAAGGTGAGTACGCTATCTTCGTCACCTACAACGCTGGCGTTTAAGAAATACATGTAGGCTGCATTATATTTGGGCCTCAGACGAATGGAATGGCTCTTTATTTCCTGCCACAATTACTGGATTGTGTGCCGCCTTGTGAGGGACGATCAGAACCCTTTCCTTGCCTACTCGCCAATGATCAGCATCGATGACTCGTCAGTGCCCTTTCGAGCACTCCTCGGCGCCATCCTGTCCGTTGTCAAAGAGGTTCCTGTCGAGCCTACCAATTTCAATCCCCATATGGTACTTGATATCATTGTCGAAGAACAAGACGAGGGTGCTTTACGTGAAGATGACATCAGTGAAGGTTCAGAGTATATAGGTCGTCCGGTAGGACAAACAGCGAACGATCCTCCGAATACCCGTAGCCGTCACCGCACTGGCCAGAGGAAGGCTGAGCCTGGGCTAATGGTTAGTCCATTCCTCCTGTCGCCTGTCATTTGCCTTGCTCATTTACTCTTAGATCACCTCGTCTTCCCAAAATTCGCCTGAATCCTCCCAAGTTTGGATACATCTCCGCCCTTTCTCGAACAATATGCTCGCCCTTCCGGAGCGTGCCAAGAATGGGAAACGGCGCCTGTGGTTGACCCGCTTTGTAGGGTTTGGGTCAACTGGCAATGTCTGGCAATGTCGCTTTGATGGCAGCGTTGACTTTTTCATCGCCAAGATCGTCGAAGTGCTACGCCGTGCTGACGCAGACAAGCGACAACGGCTCCATGATGAGTTTAACATCTACCTTATCTTGGAGAAGGCATACCAATCTTGTCAACCACACGATCGTATCGCTCCTCGCTGCTATGGTGCATTTGAAGGCGATGGCGTGGCCGTTCTCATTCTCGATTTATGTGATGGCATTCTGAATGAGTGGGGAGAGCTTAGCGATCCTGAGCGGTAAGCGGTAGCAATAATGCCGAAGCAATTGCTCTCATTGACGATCACGATTTCCTGCAGATCTCAAGTGTATAAGTTGGTACGGGACCTTCATCGTATTGGGATAACTCATGAAGACCTTGAACCCCGGAATATTGCGCGTGCTCGTGAAGGTGGGTTCTGCCTCATTGACTTTTCAGAGAGCAGGAGGCACACCTGCAAGGGGAGCAAGGTAAAGGGCCACTTCACTCTCTTGATTGCTTACATATCAGGCTGGCCTCATCCCAAAAACAGATGTGTCCCGAACTGCAAACATTTCGAAACTGCCTGTGGTAGTGTTGCAGAAACTTGTGAGTTGGAGTTGAGTTGGAGTTGAGTCACATTTAAGCCTCATCTCAGCTTAACAAATTAAGTCAAGCCATGGTAAGCCATGTGCTTATCCTGGCACAAGCTCAAGGCTTAACCCCTTAAGCCTGTCAAATAAGCCAGCTTATCAAGTACATAAGCCAGCTAAGCCAGGTAAATAAGCTCTAACTAAGCTGGGCACATAAGCCACAGCTAAGCCAGCTTAGAGTCACATATCTTATTAAATGACATATGACTGGATAAGATGCTATGATCAAAACTTTTTATTTTGTTTAAGTTGTGGGTGTAGTCATTTGACACCAGTTTCTTTATTAACACTGAATTACAGTAAATGAATTTTAGTTGCACTCATGAGTTTATCATAATTTAACACCACATATTGCATTATATAGATTGCTAATACTACAAGCAATAGCTAAAATTCATGTACTACAATAACTACTGAGCTATAGCTATCATCAACACAACCCTCCTTACAGATCTCTGCTTCAACTTCCTTTGCTAAAGGTGGTGTGTAGATCCTGAAGCTAGGGGGAGGAATTGATGGCTCTACCATTTGCTAGGTAGAGGGACCCATGAGAGGTGAAAGCTGCTGCTGAGAGACATCTAGAGGGTTGGAGTGCGGAGCATTGCTTGAAGAAGCAGCAAAGTATAAGCTTAAAGTTGGCATGAGACATGTAAAAAAATGCTTACCCAGCCATGAGCTGTTTGAGAAGAAGTGTCATGGGCACATACGGTGCCACTGATGGCATGGCATCAGTGATGGACACAGCCCTGGTATGATATGTTTCAGTAGTGTCTCATGTGTGTTTCGTATGTATCAGAGATTGCGTTTCATAAGTAGCCATTAGGGAAAGCTACATAGTACCTCCATATAACCCTAGGACACTGCCTCTACCCAGTAGTATATCTAGATGTACTTACTGACTGTAATACCTTAAGCTGAGTCTCCTCTAAGACTCAGTGAATACACACTGTTCGCTCTCATCTTGTGTGCAAGCTCTCTTTCTTCCAAGTGGGACTTGGAAGCGTTCTATTGATCTACCTTAGGGAGCACTCAGCTCAGGCTCTCACCCTAAATGGAGGGTTGGAGAGGACTTGTTCAGACCAGGTCAAGGCGACTCAAGGACGAGTAACGCCTTCGTGTTTTATTGCTTAGGCTTCAGGGAAGCCCCATAACATCAGACTCAGCTTAGTTTCCTCTACAGTGGGGAACTAAGAATAGAAGGGCACCACGGCCACCTGAGAATACGTCAAGAAAAGCCCAAAAGAAGGGGCCCCGATCAATACAGTCGCATTCTATATTAACAAAGAAGACGTTCACCTCCCATTCTCTTGTTGGGCATTTCATGACAGCCACACCATCGCATTAGAACCATCACATGCAGTACATCTATTAACATTCAAAGGACAAAAGTGGTACCAGATTCTCATTGATGACAAAAACCACAAGTGCTTCATTGGCAAAGCATACCCAGAGCTCGATGAATATAACAGGGAAGGAACATACAAGGCAGACGACACCTACAGAGACTTCATCCCTGTCTCCAGACTCATCACACCACCTCCCAAAGAAGACACCCCACTACCAGACACAACACCAGTACTGTTACGGGGCTTCTTCGAAGCCTGCTTGATAAAACCAAAGGCGTTACTCATCCTAGAGTCGCCTTGTCTGCGTTTGAACAATACCTCTCCAACCCTCTGTTTAGGGTGAGAGCGTGGGCTGAGTGCTCCTTGAGATAGTCTAATAGATCGCTTCCAAGTCCCACTTGGAAGGAATAGATCTTGCACACAAGATGAGAGCGAACCAATGTGTATTTACTAAGTCTCTAGAGGAGACTCAGCTTAAGGTGAGTACAACTAGTAGTGCCTCTACTTATACTAAGGGATCCTAGTATAGGTCTACTAGTAACGAGTCACACCAATCAAGAGGCAGTGTCCTAGGACTATATGGAGTAGACCCTACGTAGTCAGTCCTAACAACTACTCTACTATGAAACGCGAACCGCAATCCCATTCAGTACAGTACGAATCGACCCAGGGCTGTGTCCATCAGTGCTGCTAAGCTGAGGCACCATATGCGCCTGTGACATCACCCTCCGTTTAGGTAGAGGGCGCAAAGCGGAGGACGCGGCGACGCCCGACTTGATTCCGGAGTGATTCCAGGGCCCGTCCATCCGACGCGGAGTTTTCCATACACACGACGTTCTCA
>QFEA01009515.1:3069-24945 GCA_003315975.1 Lactifluus echinatus
TCTCTTTTCCTCTTTTGGTATGGTCTCATCGATTCATATACATTTCACATGTCAATGTCAGATGTCAGCCTGCCGAACATGCACGATTGTACGTTTCCATATTGTGAGTGGTATCCCAATGCCAGGGCGCTCTGCACCGATAAGAAAAGAACGAAAACCAAGAGCAAATATGCAAAAAACGAAAGCAGAATGCAAACCGTAATAACGACGTACTAATAGATATTTCTCTCCCAAATACAATGTACGTTGTACAGTTAGACATTAACCCCAGTACTAGCTATAGTATTTACAGCAATAACAACAAAACACGGGAATGCTACTTCCGTTCGCACCAGACCTCGAGTTTGCCCTCTGGTCTACCCTTGGCGCTCTCACGAGCGGTCTCTATGGCAAGATCGTAGTCGCTTGCATCGCGCAATGAGACCTTCCCGCCGTCTTCGTCGCGGAACTTGAGCGAGATGGTCTGAGGACTCAACTCAAACTTATCCGCCACGCGTTGCCTAAACTCGGCGAAGGGCAACTCGGGGTCAAGTGTCATACCCCGCACGTCCCCATCAAAGTGAATCTTCACCCGGATCTTCATCAGTTCAAACATGTCATCCCATTCACCGGAGCCGTAGCCCTCCTCTTCATCGTCATATACGCTTGGTGCAATTGTACGCCGCGTGACACGTCGCTTGAGCGTGCCCGAGCGTGATGCGCCACCAAACGCACTTGGCGCGCGGCTAGGCCCACCCGTATTGCCTCGTGCCCACTTTGCAACACGATCGTTGTTCATTGCTTGGCCAGGGGGTGGAGATCTCTGGGCATACGAATCCACGAGACTGTCGTAGAAGTCGGGTGTCCGCGAAGCTCCATCTACAGGACGTGCCAGCGACTTAGACGGTATAGAAGACAAAGAAGAAAAGAGTCTGCGCACTGAGTTTAGGAGACGTTGCGGGACTAGGTTCTACTGCTCCAGGTCGGCGCACACTGAGTCCCCGCGTGGGAAAGCCTGCTTGACCAGGTCGCCCCGCAGTAATGGCGGTGTTACTACGGGTGATGCCGGTAGAAACTGGCGGATCACCATTGCTTCGGGGTGGCGCTGATAGAGAGGCGCTTGCACCAGCGGTCTCACCAGCGGTACGCTCACGGGTGTTAACTGGACCATCAATAGCGGTCTTTGCACGAGTGAGGCCACCAACGGGCTGAACGTCCAAGTCGGGTCCTTCTGGAAACGGTAAAAAATGAGACACCTAGGGTGATTTGAATATGGTGGCGCTCACTTAAGCGACCCAGAGTAGCAGCTCGGGTAAGATTGCCATCAGACCCGTTCTGATCAAGGAAAACGTTCTGGGGGCTAATACCCTGGCGTAAACGAGTGACGCCAGTGAAAGTTGTGTATGCCTCGTTGGGATTCTCAGAAGCGACGAGTTTCTGTGCAAAAACTGGTAAACGCATGTTCATGATGGGTAGGATTGACTAACAGCTTTGCCCAAGAAGTCGCGGGTCTTAGCATTCTTAAGCTTCATCTCTGATGGCCGGTAGAGAACACCGACGGGCTACAGAACCAGTCAACTTGAAGGATGAACGAAGATTCTCGTGAGACATACTATGCTGAAAACCGTGTAACCTTCTCCACGATCACGAATGGCTTCATCGATCACACCGTGCTCCTCTGTCGCCTTCTGCCTCGCGGCATCCTCCAACTCGGACATCCCTTCCTGCATTTGGCCGAGATAGACCAAAGAGAGGCCTGGCATACGAATGTTTCAGTACATGAGACAAGGGCGAGATATGGGGGTTACCTTTGTTAAAAAGGACCTCTGCGGAATAAAGTGTGAAAGAAAGGCCGAGTTGGGTATAGTTTCTGAACAGGTTGCGCAAAAGTCAACAACACCTGGGCAACGTCAGAGTGAGATACACGTACATGGACTGATTCCCCCGTAAATATAATAGGGCTTCTTCAAACTCTTTGGCGGAGAGATCATAACGACCCAGTAAGAA
The DNA here is from genome assembly GCA_003315975.1 of Lactifluus echinatus. Taxonomy (NCBI): domain Eukaryota; kingdom Fungi; phylum Basidiomycota; class Agaricomycetes; order Russulales; family Russulaceae; genus Lactifluus; species Lactifluus echinatus. The sequence goes on from QFEA01009515.1 coordinate 5,056, forward strand.
ATTTGAGACCCCACATTGGAAGTAACTGGAATGGGTGATGAGAAAAAGAAAGGGAGTGGATGAGAGACGGAATGGTCACTGACGCGACGGCAAGGTAGTTGTCAAGACGCGTGGCAGCCATGAATTGTTCGACGGCAGCTTCGTGCTCGCCAAGAGTGGCGTAAATAAGGCCCATGTTTGTGAGGATTTTTGAAGAGTCGGCGATGACCTGGTGGGGGATGAGAAGAGGCGAGGAGGAAAAAGGAAAAAGACAGACGGAGAAAAGCTCGAGACTCTTTTCGAAATCCTCCTCGTCATAGGCCTTGAGAGCGGCAGCCCATGTTTCGAGCTCAGCTTTGAGAGACATGATAGAAATGGGGGGGAAAGAAGGACAGAGGGCTGTGCAAAAGAAGGACGGTATATCAGGGAGAGAGAAAAAAAAAGAAGGGCGTGCCAGACGCGGAGAAAATGAAGGACCAGCACAACTGGGCGAAGGGTACGGGGCCCCGGGTTGAATGGACCATGTGTGACTATATAGTCAAGCCAAAACAGCCAAAACGTGGACGGATCTCTGATGACAAGCAAAGGCTCGTTGCTATGATCCGTTCGCCGTCCGCGCGCCGTCCCGCTCTGCCTTGATGATGTCCCCTTGCATTGTGCATTGCATCCCTCTACTCTCTCTCTCTCTCTCCAGGCTGTGTCTCTGCACCTCTGGCTCGTTTCGCCTGTACTCAAACCGTCTAGGGGAAACTCGGAACAACGACAGAAAAGCGCAGTCGATTTAGTTTAGGCGAGAACTGGATCACACGGGTTGCTAATAAGTACATACATCTTCCCACGCCCAGCCCTGCGCGTAGCAACATGTTCACATCGTCCGGTCCCCGGTCCTCGCTCGAGTGTCAATGTCTACCGCCCCCCCTTCACATTGTCCTGACAACCCCTGTGTCGTAGGTATTGGTGCGCCCACAACAACAATGAGAGTGTGACGAATGTGGCAGCTGAGCGCTGTACAAACCAAACTTGCTCTGCTCTCTCGGCACCGGCATCCATTTAACCTTTTCTTCTTTCACACAAAGAATTTTATTAAATGCGAACGGTGAACGTGATGTATCTATGCCAACTGCCACGTCCATTCTTTTTTTTCTGCATTCTGTTGATGTGGTTGATACTGGTCCTGCACAGTACTGTGCGCAGGATTGATGATAGCCGTAACTTACCATCACAGGGGCGGTCCGATGCCGATGAGCGACCTTACCTCCGCGGACAAATTGAGATCAATTCTCAATTGACGCCCTGTTACTCTCTGCAAGCCTCCATCAACCCTTGGCGCCGATGCCCCTACCAGACAATCTCGCTCGTCCTCTGGACGTGCTTATGATCGATAACTTTGACTCTTTCACTTGGAACCTTTATCAGCATCTGACCCTCCTTGGTGCCGATGTGACCGTGATTCGTAACAACGCTATTGAATCCGATGTCCTTCCACTTCTGCAAATCCGTGCCCTCATCATCTCCCCTGGCCCAGGGCACCCAAATACTGATTCCGGCATCTCGCGTGATGCAATACGTCATTTTACAGGACGCGTACCAGTCCTTGGCGTATGTATGGGCCTCGAGTGTCTCGTGGATGTCTTTGGTGGTGAGATCAGGTAACATGAGGCCATGATCTCCCTTAGCCGAGACAACTGGCCGCTAATCTCTCCTTTCCTCCCCATCCCCCAGCTATGCAGGTGAAATCATGCACGGAAAATTGAGCTCGATTAGGCACGATGACCGTGGCTGCTTCCGTGGCCTTCCCCAGGGTTTCAAGTCGACCCGCTATCACTCCCTCAGCGCGGATGTCAAAACCCTCCCAGCAGACCTCACTATTACCGCCTTCTCTCAAGAAAGCGGCGTCATTATGGGTGTGCGTCACCGCGTATACACGCTCGAGGCCGTGCAGTATCACCCTGAGAGTATTCTCTCCGAGTCTGGCGACGACCTTTTCCGCAACTTCTTGGAGCTCAAGGGTGGTCTTTGGGAAGAAAATTCGCCCGCCCGCGTGCTGGATCAGACCCTTCCCCCTTTCAAAATCGAAATTTCGGACGATAACGCCCCAGCACCACCCCCAAAAATCTCTAGTGTGTTAGAGAAAATCTATGCACAACGCCTCAAGGATGTTGAAGCAGCCAAGGCAACACCGGGCACGACCTCCACGGATCTGACAACCTTCCTTTCGATGCACCTTGCGCCACCGCTTATCCCACTCGTCTCGCGACTCAAAACTAAAACGCCCGCCCTGATGGCCGAGATAAAGCGTGCAAGTCCTTCTAAAGGTCCCATTGCACTCTCTGCCAACGCAGCACAGCAGGCATTGACCTATGCGCTCTCTGGCGCGTCCGTAATCTCGGTCCTTACCGAACCAACTTGGTTCAAGGGCTCCCTCCTCGACCTGCGCCTCGCACGACAGGCCGTGGATGCACTACCCAACCGGCCAGCCCTTCTACGCAAGGACTTTATCCTTGATGAATACCAAATTGCCGAGGCACGTCTCCATGGCGCAGACACGGTACTACTCATCGTTGCTATGCTCCCGTCTGAGCGGTTGCGCGCGTTGTATGACTACTCCGTCTCGCTGGGGATGGAGCCGCTCGTGGAGGTCAACAACGCACGTGAGATGGAAATCGCTATCGCACTTGGCGCCCGTGTCATCGGCGTGAATAATCGCAACCTACACGACTTCCAGGTCGACATGGGAACAACGTCTCGCCTGGCAGACATGGTCAAGGGCCAAGACGTCACTTTGTGTGCACTTAGCGGCATTACAGGGGGAGAAGACGTTCGGCGGTACGTACAGGAGGGTGTCAGCGCCGTTCTGGTGGGCGAAGCCCTAATGCGGGCCAAAGACACCCGTGCGTTCATCTCCGAGCTCCTCGATTGGGCCCAAGCTCCAGAACCTGAGCCGCTATGGCCACCTTTGGTGAAAATATGTGGGATTCGAACAATGGAAGAGGCCCTCTTCTCGGCCAATGCCGGGGCGGCTATGCTCGGCCTGATGTTCGTTCCCACCAGCAAACGATGCATCTCGCTAGAGCAGGCTCAGGCGATATCCTCGACCGTCCGCGGACTGCGCGCATCAGCTGCACCCCCTGCCCACGCGCAGCTTACCGGCGGTATACAGAACGAGCCGTGGTTCACCCTGCATGCGCGCAGGCTGTCTCGGTCCGCAGCCGCCTCCGACGGTGCGCGCCCGCTCCTCGTCGGCGTCTTCCAGGACCAGTCACTCTCCTTCATCCTGCACTGCGTCGCCATCGCGCAGCTCGACATGGTCCAGCTGCACGGTTCTGAGCCGCTCGAGTGGGCCAAGCAGATCCCCGTGCCCGTCGTCCGCGTGTTCCACGTCGATGCGGAGGGGCGCGGCCTCGATGATATCGCGCGGCCGGGCTTGCACCGGCATCTACTGCTCGACACGGCCGTTTCGCGCGGTGGTGTAAGTGGGGGGAGCGGAAAGACGTTCGACTGGGAGCATGCGAGGCGCGTCGTGGAGACGGGCGAGGGCGATGCGACGCCCCTGCCGATCGTGCTTGCTGGCGGCTTGACGACCGAAAATGTTGCGGAGGCGGTGAGTGTCGTGTGGCCTTGGGCTGTGGACGTGAGCGGAGGAGTGGAGACTGCGGATGGGACGGGGAAAGATATAGATAAGGTGAAAGGATTTATCGATGCGGTACGCGAATGCAAGTTACCTGTATAGTGTCGGTAGTGCTAGTGACAGAATACGCGAGCTGAGCGGCTGAGCGCTGAGCGGGGAGAGCAGTATCACGCGATGCGATCGATAGCCATCAAACAAATCCGAGCCCGGCACCCTGACAGGAACACCCCAATTGGTGATTGATTTGGTGATTTATTTATTACTAGAGTACAGCTCGTCCTTGCTTGTTCTCTTCCTCACCGCTACGATGCAGATGCAGAGGCATTCCTTCACCGCTTTGAACTCGACCTTTGTCGTCGACTCGGAATATCAATTCGTCAAAGAGCTCGGCCAGGGTGCATACGGCTGTGTCGTAGCCGCGAAACACCGACGCACCGGCGAGGGCTGCGCGATCAAGAAAATCACGAATATCAATACAAAGGTGGGCGCGCGCGTGTGTGCGTGCGACTCATTGTTTTATTGATTATCGACCGTGCGACAGAGGATCCTCACCAAGAGATGTCTCCGCGAGATTAAGTATGGCCATTTCCATTACACTTTTCGCATGTCCGACTCTGATACCCGCCCGAATCAAGACTGCTGCATCATTTCCGCAGGCATAAGAACGTATGTTTTCTTTCTCTTCTCTAGCCTGACAGATCAACTTTTGTCTGGGAGAAATCGGTCGTTCGCATACTCATAAATTTCTTTTATCTGCACCAACACGGAGCAGATCACATGCCTGTACGACATGGACATCGTCTTTGGACCAGATGGCAACTTTGATGAGGTGTATCTCTACGAAGAGCTCATGGAGGCCGACCTCCACGCGATCGTGCGTCTGATCATCAATCATGGCGCTGATGTCACTCACCTCACTTCGTCACTCCGTGGTGGTGTATGTCTCTTCATGATCAGATCCGCTCCGGCCAGCCCCTCTCGGACGCCCACTTCCAGTCCTTCATCTACCAGACGCTCTGCGGCCTGAAATACATCCACTCGGCTGACGTGCTGCACCGCGATCTCAAGCCAGGCAACCTGCTCGTCAATGCGGACTGCGAGCTCAAGATCTGCGATTTCGGCCTCGCCCGCGGCTTCAACCAGTCTCAAAAGCAGGGCTTCATGACCGAGTATGTCGCGACGCGGTGGTACCGCGCGCCTGAGATCATGCTTAGCTTTGCAAACTACGTGCGTAGATTTTAAAAGAGGTTGTTGTTGTGCTGTGCCGTGTGATGGTAGCTGATCTGATAACGTACGTAACCGATGACAGGCTTCTGCAATCGACGTGTGGTCTGTTGGCTGCATCTTGGCCGAGCTGCTCTCCGGAAAGCCCATCTTTAAAGGCAGAGAGTAAGTAAGGACGGGTGATTGCCCGCCTCATACTTTATATGACATTTACATGTTTACCCCCATTTGGGTTGCAGCTACGTCGATCAGCTGAACCAGATCTTGCACTATCTTGGCACGCCCTCTGAAGACACTCTCCGCCGCGTCGGATCACCAAGGGTCCGTCGATTCTCACTAGACGTAGCCGCGGCGTTGTTTTTGCTCATAAGGCTTGTTTGAAACTCAGGCGCAAGACTACATTCGTTCGTTGCCCATCCGGCCGCGTGTGCCTTTCACGCAGCTATTCCCGCATGCAAACCCGCTCGCGCTCGATCTGCTCGCCAAGATGCTTAACTTTGATCCCGCGAGGCGTATTACTTGCGACCAGGCACTAGAGCACCCATATCTCGCCGTTTGGCACGATCCGACAGACGAGCCCATCTGCCCGACCGTATGTCGATTGATTCCAATTTTTTTTCCAATTTGTTTTCTCATTTCAATTTACCGTTTGGTCAATTTTAAAATCAATTTTTTTTGGAAATTATTGTGTGGTAGAAATTCGACTTTTTCTTTGAAGAGGAGGACTCGATCGAAGGCATGAAGAAGCTCATCGTTGAGGAAGTGAACCTCTTCCGGTCAGAGGTCCGTACAGCGGCGCGGTCGAACCAAAATCGGCTGTGCGTTTACCATGTTCCTCGGTTCATGGCCTGCTTACGGACGAGTCTGTTGCTTTTGGGTGTTCCACGAATATTATTCTAGGTTGAGCATCCCAACGCGCGACGATATCGCCGCTTCCCCGATCCGCGAAGGTGCACCACCAGACGGTACCACGTCAGGCTATTACAGCGGTGCGACGCCGCAACAGGCAGGCACTCGTCGCCCTGCAAGCCCGGTCATCGATGACCCCAGTGCGGAACTCGAGCGGGAGTTGGCCGGGACGCACATCGGGCGTCAGTAAATCGAGGGGCGAGGAAGAATTGAAAGCAACTCGGGCTGATATTTTTTCTGATTTGTATGCTGCGTCGTGTACGTGTGCAGTTAAACAGTGTCCGTTGTGTGGAGTCTGTATGAAATGAATAAATGTACACTTTCGTATTAGATTAGGAAGCGTGTAGCCGTAGCCGAGCCTCCCAACCAGCTACTTCGAGGTCCCTCGTCCCTCACGGCGACCCAGGTAAACCGGCTCGCCCGTGGCACTGCTCGTATTGTATCATATTCAACTTTCCCTCTCTCTTTCACGATTTTATGACTTGCGACGCCTAACGACCTGATTTTATCATCTGTAATTCGTTCACCTCCTCGAAGCCTCGCATATGTCGAACAATGCGACCTGCTTTGCGCCAAAGGCACCCCAGAAAGGCCCTCCTTTGTTTCAGCACGGAAATATTTTATTTCAGGGTGCGTCTTCGTGGTCTTACCAGACGACTCTGTTGCACAAGCCCTCATTATTTATTTCCACCCTTTGTTCCCATCGCAGCACATGATGTAGGATGGATTGTGACGGGAATCTTCACTGTCATAGCCTTTATGGTTTCCTTCTGGCTTATCAACAAGCATCTCCAGTGGTATACTAATGTTCGTCCCTTCCGGCCTGTATGCCGATCTACCTGGGTCTAATATCATCCCCGTATTCGCTTAGAAACGAGAGCAGCGCTGTGAGCTTTCTTTAACTTGTCATCTACTACACATGGTCATGATTGCATGCAGATATCGTCCGTCTACTCCTCATGGTTCCCATCTATGCCTCCATCAGCTTCGCATCATACCTCTTTTGGGTCCGTTCTCCTTTTCATTCATTGGAATCTGCTGCCGGCTGACAGGTTAGATCTTAGGATAATGCCACGCCCTTGCTCCTCATCCGCGATGCATACGAGGCGATCCTCCTCACAGCCTTCTTTTATCTCTTGCTCACGTACTTATCCCCGGACCCCGAAGTGCAGAAGGCCATCTTTCGGAAACGCGGCCTGTCGAGAGAGGCTGACTCAGAGCGTAGACGGCGCGGGCTACCTCGAAACAAGTGGGTTTTCCCTCTCTGTTTCGTCAGGTGGAAACCACAGGTGGGCGGCTATCCATCTTATGTCTACTCCGAGTCTTGGGTGTGCACACTCAAGTGCGTGACGTTTTTAGGATGGCCTCTTCTTTTTGCAACTCATGAAGTGGGGAGTACTTCAATACTGTGTTATCCGACCCACGTACGTAGTACCAACATTTATATTTTTCTCACGTCGTTGACATTTTGGAGGCAGGACTACATTTGTTGCTGTCATTCTGAATCACATCGGTTTGTATTGCGAGCAGTCTTGGTCCCCCGCCTGGGGTCATGTCTATGTGCGTGATGCCTACCTGGAAGAAATTTCCTTGACTCGAGGCTCGTCTGGCAGATCTCGTCGATCATTTCAATCAGTGTTACAATAGCCATGTATTGCCTCATTCAATTGTATCTTTGCGTGGCAAAAGAGTTGGCACCTCATCGCCCTGTTTTGAAATTACTCTCTGTCAAGGCTGTTGGTATGTTTGGTTCATCGCATCTCCACTGCTCTGGTTGAATTAAGCCGACGCCATGTCGATAGTATTCTTGACCTTCTGGCAAGCTACCTTTCTCTCGGTGTTGACCATGTTTCAGGTGGTTAAAGACGTATGGCTAATTTCGAGCCACAACACAGTACTAGTTGCTGATCATCTGTTGCAGACACCTTACATGACTGCTGGGAATATCAACATCGGTTGGGGTGCTGTCCTCGAGACATTTGAGATGAGGTCAGTGGCGACTGGTCAATAAGTACCTTCCCGGAAACTTATACAATGCAGCCTCTTTGCTTTTGTTCACATCAAGGCATTCAGCTACAATCCTTATCTCCCAACTACTGGCCATGCTAAACGGACGCCGCGTCTCCGTTCCTTTGCTCATGCGATGGATTTCCGTGAGACTTTCCACGAGGTGCTCGTTGGCTCGGTGTACATGTGGCATCGCATACGCGGTAAAGAGACCGACCCGCTCGCGCGTCGCGTTGCCGTGCTCGAAAATGCGTTTGATAAGAGCCGTGTGCGGGTGTGGCGTGGGCATCGTAGAGAGATAAAAGGGAATGATTTGAAAGTGGAGGAGGTAGTCGAGGTCAACATAGATGGTGAGAACCAATGGCTAGGCGTCGGGGATGAATACGGGTATGGTCTTTCACGAAGGGAGCGAAGCGACGCGTTAGGTGTACAGTTTGAAAAGGAGATGCAGAAGAGAGGGTGTGACCGTTCTGGTGAGTACAAGGCTTCTGCTGTCGTTACGACAACTCACGACAACTCACACTTAACTAATCTAGTAGATCCCGATCCCGAGGTAGGATGCGCCCATGCAAATCTCAGGCAGAACCACACGCATGCGCGCAGACAACGATCACTGTGGCGTGGTGCGTATGAGTCCGTCTCCCAAAACAATTCAGGTCGTGAACAGCCCGTCGCGTTGCTGTTATCCTCGAAGCGCGACTCACGTCGCTTCCGGAACGCTGAACGAGGAGTGCGTATGTATGACGACCAACCACCTCCGTCGATCTTGAGGACGTACCGCGACAGTCGAAGGGCCGGCCAAGCACGGCCATTGGGTGCACAGACCCCTCAATTTCCGACCAGGTCAAAGTTCCAGGACAGGGGCTTGGCATCGCAGGGCCGGTATCCTGTTGTGTCTACACACGAGACCATTGGCCGCGCAGATACAGTTCTCTACAGACTTTTTTCGAACCCGCCCCTTCGATCCGATGGAGGCTGTAGTTCGCGATCGGGCGAAGCCTCAGCCGTCACTCCGTCATCTCAATCGCATAGGACTCATGTTCCTCTCAATCCTACACCTACTGTGTTGACGCGGGGTGTAGATGCAGGGCGGTCGGTCGAGGTTGTGACTTGCCCCCCATCTGCAGTTACGATCATGGTGGATGCAAGAGAGCTTCAAGTCGAATCGGCCACTCTTCCAGACCTGTCGTTGCCTGTTCAACAACTGCAGAATAGGTTAGAACCCGTCGAAACCAAGCCGCCACCTTCACCTCCCCCTGAGAGGGACCAGGTGACATCTCATCATCACGAATCGGTGCATTACCAAATTATCCCCTCGGCACTGATGGAGGTATCAATGCCGGGCCCTCTATCTAATCGAGAACCGTTTCCACCACCAACACCGTCACGCTCAGAAGAGCAGTCGTTTTACACCGCCCCGAGCTGGCACGAGCTTCCCGAGACCCAAAGCCCATCTCCAGTCCCTCATCGCCCACCTAGATTGCGCGCATACAAAGGTCCTTTTTCCAGGGAAGATATACCTTCCTTGTACAACCGGACTTCTACTTCCGTGCAGGTTGAGGCAACGAGACCGAGGCATTCATTTACTCCCCATCCGTCACGTCCGCCTCGCTCGAAGGGTGCACAACGAACATCTGCGCCTGTGAACGGAGGAAGACTTCCATTGCCTCCACGCCGCTCTCTCCCACCAACATCGAATCGCATTCTTTCCTATCTGCCAGATGCACGTTCTCCGCCCTCCACACCCCGTGCAGATCAGACACTTTCGCAACACCAACATACATGACGACCGTAACGATATTTTTACGACTTTGATGATCCTCACGATATTTTTTACCTTTGGACCGATGAATTTAGTACGCACAGTAGCAGCAAATACCATGCTCTGATACCTTTGCTTTCAAATTGGCCTCAACTGCTCACCCGTCCCTGGAAAGGTATCGCGACGCAATTTTTTCTTTTTGACTGCATACAACCGACTGTTGCACCTGTCCAGCACCTGTCGCGACCTCTTTGTCGTGATCCCGATCTAATCAGCTTGATGGATTGCATCAAATGATGTATAAATTTGTCATATGACATGACCCTCCCGGGCCAGCGCAAGCCCCGGCAGACACGCATGGTTAACGTCGCTGCTCTCGAGCTCTTACTGCAACGCGAGAGACCACCCACAGTCATGATTGTTTGCTACAACACCCGATTACCTTGGCATTGTGCAGATCATGCTCTCTAGACATGAAACCCCTTTGATCCCGATGACACGCTTTGCTATGCTATAATAGAACTAAAATATTATGGCCAGTGCCGCATGCATATCGGGACTGGGATCGGAAATGTCTTGCCCGGAACATTTCAGGCGCCACATCTATGTCTGTCGCCTCAGACTGTAGCGCGCTACCTCTCCAGTTGGTTCTCCCTTCCTGCTCATAACTGTTGTGGACCTTGTCGATCTCATTCTTGAAGATATTCAGCCATATCTGTCTATCTTTCTCCGGGCTATTTACAGCACAAGTTTCACACATGCCCCATCTAGAAGGACTGGACATTGGATTCAGCTCTCTTCCTAACCTTGATGTCGAGAGGCAACCGTTGGATATTTCGGTCTCGACGCATTTCACACTTCCGAACCTTTGCTGTCCCATGCCTCTCTCAGTACATGGGCACCTCAGAGACCTTAAACTTTAACGCTGTTCAGCTCTATTTCGGTCGGGATCAAATTTTCTTCAGTAGGGACTACGGAAGGGATTGGCGCCTCAGCCCCTTTTAGTTGGGACTCTTGTGCACGCTCCTTGATTGGCATGTATCGTCTGCAGACTGCGCGTGGTCAGCCTCATCGTGGCGCGAACTTCTCAGACCTTTCAGTAATGTGAAAACGCTGTATGTGCAAAACGAACTCACCAGGCAAATACCTCGTTCTCTGCAATAGGGCGATGCCGAATCGCGCTTGGAGGTCCTTCCCAAGCTGAAGGCGAAGGAGCTTGGACATATTGAGAGATCCGACGCTCTGGACACATGTACCCATTCATCAAGGGACGATAGGCAGCAGGCCATCCAGTGGACCTGACGGTGGTTGATTTCTGCGATAGAGATGCCCGTGACAGGGAATGTTTGAGTGCCGCAGCAAATAGCCGGGATTACCGTGATACTCAGGACATGGTATGTCGTGTGACCTTCTAGAAGCTTGGGAACCAGGATGGCATTTGTGTGACTGATAGGAGATGAACCCGGGCCATTGCCATCACATACCATACACCTTTTCCTCCCTTTCGTCTCACATATTTTCTTTGATTTCAGTTACTATGCCCCTCGCCGATTCCTTCTGACCCGCTCGGTTGCCGCACAAGCCACGCGTACATGCATCCCTTCACCATGTATTCTATTTGGCCTTGCTTCATCTTGGTGTACTAATACACGCATTCAGTTGATATTATGTGCGTCATAAGACCCGCAAGTGGTCTCGATTTCAGTAATTGATGCCCATATGAGCCTCACTTCAAGTTGGAGTTGGAGGGCTCCCTCCTTAAGACAAGACAAGCACGAGAGACCTGGTCATTTTCAGCGCAGCGAATTCGGTACTACTGACGCGGGATATGTAAGATAAAGTACATTTCGCTCACCCCATCATCAGAGAAAAAATCTGGCCTGCAGAATTGATCAATTACTTAATTATCATTGTAAGCTTTTGAAAAACGAAAAAACATTATTTTTGAGGGTGTTTTTTCAGAATGTTTATTTATTTATTTTCCCTATGGATTATTTCATAATTTGATGCCAGCCGTGATGCCACCTAACCTACAACCTCACGAAAATTGAAAGATCACGTGATATTTAACCCTGATAGTTGATTACGTCATTATCGTACTGTAGCCGCCTCATTATCATCCTCGATGGGGCTCTCAGGTAAAAAAGACAAGCAGCGGATTGGCAATGACCCGCGAAACCTCTCGTGGGTAGATGGTACGCCATTCCTCTCTTTGGTCATCTTTCCAGAATTTTTTTTTACTTTCACCCTTCTTTCGAACAGACGCAAACCGCTTTGGACAGGCCTACCTTGCAAAATTCGGATGGGATGCATCCAAAGGACTCGGTGCGTCAGGCGAGGGGCGTACGAGTGCGCTCAAGGCGACGCAGAAGCTGGACATGCTTGGGATCGGTATGCAACACCAAAACGACCCGAATGGCATCGCGTGGAGGCAGAATCGCGACTTTGAGAACCTATTACGTAGGCTGAACAACGAAGGAACGGCGGAGGCCTCCGGTATGGGAATGTTCCACAAGGGGCGCGATGGAAGAGACGAAGAGACAGAGGCAGCGTCGCCGGCTGTGGAGGACGACGCGAACAACGAAGGTGCAACGAAGAAAAGCGGGAAGGAGAAGAAAAAGAAGAAGCGCAGGGCTGTGGAGGAAGACGAGGGGCAGGAGGGCACTCTTGAGGAGAATGTAGTGGACGGCAAGAAGCACCGCAAGAAACGAAGAAAATCGAGAAATGGAGATGGCTCCGTAGCGCTGCCAGACGTCACGTCTCCCGAAGCTGATGCACCTCAATCCGCAGCAGCATCGACATCGGTGGCGGTGTTGGATTCTTCCCCCATCGCCGTACCTGTGCCCGTCCGCGCGCCGTACGTTTTACGTCATCATCTCATTTACTCGCAACTGGTGCTGACAGTGAAACATTGGCTCGCCCTGTTCACCCTCACAGCCCACGTGCGCATCGCGCTCGAATTATCGCGGCCAAGCGCATGGCTGCATCCAATTCGACCGCACTTGCGGAAATCCTCGGCATTCCATCCTCATCCTCGTCTCCCTCCGCCGTCCCTACTCCTCCGACCTCCTCGTCCCCGCTTCCCGCAAGCGTGACTGCAACCGCAGCACCAGAAGGACAGGAACCATTGCAGAAGCTGACGACGGCGACACAGTCGGTTAACGATTATTTTAAGGCCAAGCTTAGCGCGAAAGCCGCGCAGCAGCAGGCTGCACGCCAGACGTTGGCGGCGGCTTCGGCCGAGGATGATGCCGCTGCCCGGACCGACGATGACTACCCTGTTCGCACTGGTTTGGGTGCATCGCGATCGCGATCGCTGCTGACCGAGGTTACTTCGGATGAGCAAATGTATGCTGGAATCGGTGCATGGTCGAAGTCGAAGTTTGTGGTGGCCATGTCCGACACTCAGGAAGGCAATGTGACGTGCGACGATGCTGCCAACCGCACGAGAAAGAGCGAGAAGAAACGTGTAAAGGAGGAGAGACGAAAGGAGAAAGAAGCACGGAGACGAAAGAAAGCAGAAGCCGCGGCTGGTCGTGGATGACATGCCTGTTGACGAGACGTCGAACGGGAACACCAAAGACGTAAAAACATCGTGAGCCCGAGGCCCCATACAATCGCTTAGAGGATGCTCCGAGTAGTGATGGAACAGAGGATATGCCAATTAGAAAGCGGAAGAGGCGGAATAAACCTGGGAAGGGCCGCGAACCTGAGGATTAGAATACCCTCCACAATAACCATTGATCCACGCTCTGATATAACTTATTGCTCTGCTTTACACATTATATACAACTGTTGGTTACCAAGCTGGGATGGTTCAGGCAAAGATTCTAGACATGGCTCCAATCCCACGAGCTCAGAGCATCAACCATGTCTCCCAAAAATTTCTGACCCATGGATACTCCTCGGGTCGTCTCAAAAACGTGTTGAATACAGGACCAGTCCTTGGCTGCATGGCAACTTAAGAAACAAGGCGTGAGACAGAAAAGAGAGTCACCTTTCCCTTCCTTCCGATCGACCTCTGGTGGGACAACGGCGGACAACGAAGAAATGTAATAAATACCGTACCTAGGCAGAAGCCTCGCAAGGAGTCGGTCATGCATGTATACTGACAATTAGCATGAACTGACAGCCGCAACAATCGGCTCTCCAAACGAACCTTGTGCGTTGTAATATGCACTCCACGGATTGTCCCTCGCCTCTGCTTCGGCAAGGAGCTGCATCAAGAGACGTCGAGGGTCATTCTCAGAGGAGAAACTAGAGACAGACGCGGGAGCACACGAGACGGGGAGATACCAGCTCCCATACCACACAACAGGCTTTTTTCCTAGAATGGCGCGGTGACCGGCATGATCGCGTAGTTGACTCAAAGTCAAGAGCAGAGAGGGCAGGAAGGTGCTGATGGTGGAGTGCAGGGAAGCGTGCAAGAGTAACTTCTGGGCGCGCGACCTTGCCGTGAGATGACTGTAGCCGCGGTCAAGACGCGAGAGGAGGTTGATAAAGAGCTCAGAGGGAGGCTCGGCGTGCTGCTTCTCGAGGCGGTTAAGAGCGGAGAGCCAAGTCCAGTCGCCGGCAGAGGCGTTGTAGCTCCAGGCGGGGGCAGCGAGTGGCGCACGGTTGAGGACGAGGACGTCCGCTTTGGCCGAGGCGTGCCGCGCCCAGCGCGAGTCGATGACGCGCACGCCGGTGCGAGGGTCAATGGACGGCAGGGCCAATGGCGGGGCTGTGGGCGTCGTCGCGGGAAGCGGAGAGGCATTCAGATTGGTGGAATGCAGGAAGCGCAGCAGGCTCGTGTTTGTCGAGGTCACATCGGCGGGGGTGAGCGGTCCAGAGCCGGACGGGCGAGATAGCGGATGGCAGAGAGGGTGGTAAAAGCAGGAGGAGGGGCCGGAACATGATGCCCGCTCTGTGTTGGTAGAAGGATGCAACGCCAAGAGAAGAAAAGAATGGAGCTGGTACAGCGTTTCGCGCGGACCGACCAGAAACAAGGTTCTTCCGCGCAGAATATGGCAAAGCTTTGCCGTCTCAGAGACAGAGACTGGGCGTGACACAGGATTAAGATGCAAGTGATTCTGGCTGGATAGCGATACACGCAGAGCCTCGTCCAAGAAGGTATCGACAAAGCGGAGGATGTCGGGATTTAAGGACCTGCCGCGATTGTAGAGGGCGATATTAATGCCAAGGAAAGTGAGAATAAAGACGAACGGGTAATAAATTCTGCGAAAGCGAAAGCGCATGGCCGCATGGCTTGGCTTGACCGCGGGTGCGACACACCGCACGCCGAGTGCCTAAATGGAGTCCGCAGTTGGAGTCCGCAGCTCGCACAGCACTTTGGGCCAACGCTCGTTCGCCCATCTCCTCGGCTCTCGGCTCGGCTCGGCGTGGTGTGGGCACTGCCCAGTGACCTAATAACGCTGCCCCTTCAACGAACGGCACCCAATCCCCTTTATAATCGAACCCTTTACCACCTGCTGCGACTCTATCCAGTCCCCTCTCTACTTCGCCTCTTCCCTCCTCAATCATGCCCGCCCGTCATTTCTTGTGCTGCCTACCTTTGCGTCTTGGGGCTTTGCTCATCTCCACCGCCCAACTACTTTTGGCCGGATTGATAGCCGCCGGTAGCTGGTATGCACTCACAAGCTTGCGTACGTCACCATTACTCGCGCAGCCTTCGCCCTTCTTCCCTTCCCTTGATCTCACCAGCAGCCCTTGCATTGAATAGGTGGCCACCTCCCAGAACGTCTCAAATGGGTCATTGTCGCCAGCTCGATCTATTACACCGTGCTCGCACTCACAGCCTTCATCGGGTAAGTGCAATAAACGGCCATAGGCTGCAACCTACAATGTTCTGACCTCTACCGACTGGCGCAGGTTAATCGGAACGCTCACCCGCAAGGCTGGCTTACTCTCGACATACGCTTTCTATCTCACTTGGTCTCTCATCGTGCAAATCGCCGTCGATGGTCTTTATCTCTGGGCTTTCTTCTCCACATCCCGCGAGACACTTATCCAGCGCTGCATCGACGGCTCAACCGACCAGGATGTCCAAGATATATGCAATAACTCGTTCAAGACTGGAAGGTGGACCCTTGTCGCAGGCATAGCTATCGGCTTGCTCATCCAACTCTGTGAGTCTCCCCCTCCCTCTTTCTTAGCATCACGCCGGTCCCGCTAACGAGAGAACTCTTCCCAGGGGCTGCATACATCGTCTCCTCCTACGCGCGGAGACTGAGAGAGGAGAAGTTGAGATATGGGCCGGGCGTCTTCATGACTGGTCCAACATACGCAAACGTATCTCAGCATGACCACGATGACACCCAGATTCCCCTTTCTGGCTCCAAGTACCCCTATAACGATTCGCGCCACGCCTTTGGAAAACATCGTGGCATGGCTGCCGTATAACATCACATTAAGTGAATGGTTTCGATCTCTATCGGCTACACGATCTTTGTATCTTCATGGGAAATGGACTTTTTTATATATCATGTATTGTGTTATTACGTCTGCAATTATAATCGGCATCTTCACCTTCATTACTGCAATATTAACTGGTCGAGTGGGCGTCAGCCAAGGTATGCCTTTTGAGGGAGTGATAAGTAAGCAATCAAAATCTGCACTCCATTCCACAAGGTTTAGTGGGGCCTGAATCGTCATCATCATCATCGCCTATTATGCATTCATCACTCACGTTTCTCGTAATCAGATTCATTGTCTAGAGTACTATCCACAGGTGTTGTTCCTGAGCAACATTTGCATCATAGTCCAGCCAACACTCATCCGAGGAAGAGATGGATTTCTTGTCAGCGATTTGAGCAAGCAGGTGGTCTCATTTGGCTGAGACTTTTTTCTGAAGGTTGTCCAGACCCTTTCTAAGGATCTCCAGAGGCTTTCGAGGCATGGCGAAGGAA
This sequence comes from Lactifluus echinatus, assembly GCA_003315975.1. NCBI lineage: Eukaryota > Fungi > Basidiomycota > Agaricomycetes > Russulales > Russulaceae > Lactifluus > Lactifluus echinatus. Next base: position 21,473 of record QFEA01009515.1, read on the forward strand.
GCAATGAATTTTTTTTGCAAAGATGTACAATAAACTATAGTATGCCCTTTTGGTCTAGCGTGCTATCTATCCCTTATGAGGGAGGTATGCCTTATGCCCTCAATTTCCCTGCGAACGAACTGGGGAGTCACGAAAAAGGATGCCTTATCACAGAGAATGCCCTTTCACAGTATATGCCTTATATGAGAGTCGACCGCATTCGTCCACGCTCCCTGGCTGAAACATCTTCGACGCTTCAAAAGAAATGAAATGAGGTCGGCCAAAAGCTAGAGTTGGGAGTTGGCCACACCCAGAGGAAACTCCTCAGGACTGTATCAGACCTCTTCTGACGAGTTGGCTCTAGGGTTTCCCGCAGACACACGACCTGCGCAAGTTCCGTGTATCAGTGTCAGAGACGGTGCATATCATAGCATAGACTACGTACAAGATGATGATGGCAATATATCTACGAATCTAAACCCTCCGTTTGCTCAGGAATGCCTCTAGCTGCAACCACACCCTTGCTCAGGCATCCCAGCGAATTCTCCCTGCATACTCTCTGATCCGCGAGACGTAATTATCATGAATTTCTTCACTCGCACCGGTCGCAATTTTCAGGATGATCTCGTTCAGCGCGTTGGACCCAAGAATATCAATATGATCACTCGTGTTGGCGCCGCCTCGGGGCAGTGTAATCTCTGGTTGATGAGGTAACTGCTGTCGGTTCAGCGCCATTCAGCAAAAAAATGACCAAATCTCCCGCGCACCTCTACTGTGGTCACCTTGATCCCAGCGGGGTTCCACCGTCTTCGTTTCCAGCCCTCAACGCACATAGCCCCCAAACTCAGAAGGGATACAGTCCCGTCTCCTTCTCCCAACTTGACGCCATTTCGAACCTACGTCGACGTGTGAATAACCGGCCAAGGTATCCAGCACTTTGGCGAACAAACCTTAGGGTTTGTTTCATCGTTCGTATAGTCCCTGTCAATCCAGCTGCGTGAGAATGACATGGGTCGTCGTGAATGAAAGTCCTCTCTGGAACACGTGTTGCCCTTCTTGCATACTTCAAGGTCGACCAATGCGCCATTATCCCCGTGATCGTAGGATTCCGTAGCGTACCTGTGTCGCTGGATCTTTAGTGTCAGCGCAGGGAAGGGTCAATCCAAATGCTCACCAGTATGATCTCTAGTTTCAATGTACACGTCTGAGCGTAAGCTTGCCAACTAACCATATGCTCACCTCAGTTTCCTTCCCGTGACCATAGACACAGTAGTATTGGAGTGACGGTGCAGCCGGTAGTCTGACAACCATATAGTTGACGAGGATCTGTTCCTGAGAAATGGCACAGCGTGATACCTTATCTCCAATGGATTGGTCCATTTAGTGTGGTCAAAGTCATTGCGCTTCAATGCCTCTTCGTCACGCTCTATACCATAAGAGTAGTTGGTGGCAATCATTTTCTGAGGTATGTGAATATTAAGAATGTAGAGGCAGGGACAAACAACACGCACCCTAAATGTCAAAGGGGTATGTCCTAGGATCCAAGTCCCCGCCTCATCCACTGTTAGGTTTCTAGATACAGGCGCCGTGTTCTGCATAGCAACCTGTGCTGTTGCGCCTTGATCTTGTCCTTGCATGAGCGATGGTGCATCAGCATTTTTATCCTCCAGAGGGACTGGGGCCATCTGACGGAATGAGATAAGCTCTCCATGCGTATGATGGCAGCCTCCCTCTTCATCATCCGGTGCAAACGTAGCATCACCCCATACAGCATTACCTCCTTTGACCCACATGCTCGCACCACCTGCCCAGCTCCGGAAAAGTGATTGGCGTTCCTTCTTTGAAAAAAATCTCTCGAGCACTAAGAACTCAGATTAGAGAATCGAACAGAGTGACAAAGAAGGGTATTCCAGACCGTATGCGCCAGCAGGATTCAAATCTACTGTGTCTTTCATCTCTCCTGATAGCAATGCAGCCATTGCTTTGGTCTTGAACCGTGACCCAATTGAATTCCTTGCGGTTACACGAATGCAAATTACTTACCACTCCCTGAGCGCAGATAATTAAGTGGAAACATACCCGGGTCGATAGTGAATAACCCACCAAATGTGTGCCTGCAACAGAGATGATGGCTTGTATATGGTTCTGGAAGGGAGCGTCAAAACTTCCCTCTATAAAGGTGAAGCCATATTTACTTCCACCCAATCGGGGCCGCCCTGGCCATACGCGGGAGATTCTACCCATTTCATACTGCATGGTGTGACGAGATCAACATATGTGGTGTAGAGGATCAAAAAAGCTCACAAGTACTACTCAAAAGTCAGTGTCTTCGAGCCAGCAACAACAGATGAGGATGGAATCGTACCAAAAGGACCTAATTAGCAACATTCATTTCAGTTCTCAACCGAGTATTTCAGATCACGTACAGTGCTACCCATGGAATGTGCTGCAATGACGGATTTTCGTTTATGCCTTTTTCTGGAGAAAAAGTTGCGTCAGTCATCAGGCCATTAGGACAAGGGACTATTTGCTACTTGAAGCCTTCGATGGTAGTCTTGAGTCTTGAGAAATACCCATCACGCTCTTCCAAGTTGTACATAGATAGGCGCCAGTCATAAGGAGCTAAGACCAGATTATTCGTGTCATAGTTAACTACGGCTAGGTTTTCGATGACTTTCGACCTGAAAATGAACTTAATACACTAGGCAATATAATGGACCGGGATCCGACTTGCCAAAGCCAATATCCTTGGATGAAGCTGCTGGCCGCGTCAAAGCCTTCCGAAGCTCGAACCTTCACACCCTTGGGATCGAGGCCAGTCACGGGGTCCAAAAGAAGCATCGACATCCATTTTTCACGATTGAAAGTTACTTGTGAGATCATAGGGAAGCCGCCCCACACCTTTTGGCGAAAGAACGCGCGATATTCTGGTGACGCTGACCAGGACTCGAGACTCTGGCGGTGATGACTTTAAGTTTGCAAGCCAGCGCTCGAGACCAGAAGCAGCATATACCGTTGAGATCACACCGGGAATCAAAACTACGGGATAGTTCGCTTCCAAACCTCTCGCTTTGATAGCTTCCCCGACCTGAAATTCCCGGCCGTCAGTGTTCAACTTCCAGGGCTCGGGGATCGTGCTAATTAGCCTCTTCCACTCGGCTTGTACGCGCGAGAGGTCGATCTGAGGAAGAGACAGAGATATGTCATAGTCTTCCAGAAAGACCGCAAAGTGTCCGGGAATATCAGGCAGACTGGTCGGTTCTACAAATAGGAGCCCCAAAATGAGACCCACTGGGTGAAAGAGGAGGATAAGACGCGGAGTGATGAATCAAGGGTTCAGGAACGCCCACGTAGAATGCCGAATGGAAACAAGAAGTGGGTCCTTGCGTAGAAGCGGCGTCCATCCTGCAGCAGCTGGCACAGACAGCGTGTCAGAGCGGACAACATGACGGCAGCGCCCTGACATACCCGAGCTTTCTCCAACTGTGAGCCGG
>QFEA01009522.1:4385-14735 GCA_003315975.1 Lactifluus echinatus
ATTCAAGTCAAAAAGGTGTGATAAGTGTGAGATGCTTATCAATAAGTTGACAAGTCCCATGTAGATTAGGCTGAATCTTAATTTAGACGATTTTGAAAAATAAGTAAGTTCTTTTAGAGGAGAACAGAAATTCAGAAGAAGGAAGATCCCGACCAACAACCAGAAAGTTATAAATTTAGTATTATCAACGAATTTAATGTTATTTAGAGTCTAATAAACACGCGAAGCACCGCCGCGAAATGTCGCATTCACTCTCCGTGGGAGCGAAATAATCCACACCTACACCCACTGTCACTAACTGATATGTCGGTGTGTTTGTCATGGAGTCACTCAGTGCTTATGTGTCCCCGAGCGAAGCAATCCGGGCCAGAATTCCGTAGGATGTGCCTACGAATACCTCTAAGCCAGCTTCTCATCTCGATCCTCGACATATTCGTACACAACGCGCGATGGGGAAGCCTCTTCGGCCTCTCCGGGTCCACCCGCATACAGCATAACTAAAATAGCTAGTCGTGGTTGATCTTGATCCCCGTCCTCGATCCTCATGCTCGCCGCTCGCCGCATTCACCCGGACTTAAAAAACAGCGTCCGAATCAGCGATAACAACGCCCCGGCCAGGGGTGTGTGTCTGTCTCGCCGATCTCTGCATAATCGAGGCACAATCGGCTATCGCCAGGTCTATGCAGCGAGCGTCCCGGGCGAGCATTACTCGCACTGGAAAGCCACCCCCGAGCCAACGTCGACAATCTGCGGGTTTTAGCAGGTGCATGCCCTCCTTTCGCACCGAGCTGCCGAAAAGAAGAAGTCGAAGCGCGGCCTATGATCGTCGTCGGCGGCTCGAAAAGGGCTGCCTCACTCCGTTCCCCAGCCCAGCTGACGAATCGAATGACACACAATCCATGAACGCTCCCTCTTTTGATGGGTCGGGGGCCATGGCCATCCATCAAAACCATATATCAAACAGATCAATGATTGCGCGGAGATCGTCCTGTTTGGTTGGGCTCGGGTCTTGCTATGTCATAATAGGTGATAGGTGATAGGTCTGGACAGACTGGTCAGGGCCTGCAGCAGCACCGTATCCCATCGCGGACATGCACGGCACTGCCTCTGAGGCCCTTGAATAGAAAACGCTCAACCATCTCACATCCTTCTATCCCATCGCAGCAGCATCACCCAATTAGATCTCCCTCCTTTCCCGCTTAAGGGCGAAACGTCTTCTATCGTCCATTGCAATACGTACCATTACGATACAGTGCGCGGCTTGCTACTGCCTCCGTGATAATCGGCGCGCCTAATCCTTTGCTGGATCTGAGAAGGCGGGGTTGTATAGAAAGCTGGTCGGCACGAAAAGCGGGGTCAAAGCTCCAGAGCTGGCGAGGTGTGGGTGGGACTTCCGTAGCACGCCCCCTATCCGCGGGCCAGCATTCCCATGAGTGGCCACAACCACGGTCGGCTGCCACTTAGATTCTCTTGCGTGGCGCTGGCGCGACAGCTGGACTCGGAGTGCAGTGGCACTGACGTGGCGCTGAAGACGTAACGACCACAGCACGCTAAACAACAAAATATTAAAATTTTTCAAGGGTAATGACGAACGAGGACGACAGTAGCAGTGACGATGATCGGTATTATGATGCGAACGCCACAAAAAACACACTAGTGTAGTGGCACGCCCGTCGCACGTACATGATGTGGCAACTGGCAACACAAAAAAAAAAATTTCTTGGACCCTTCTAGGTAGAATCAACAAACGCTGAGGACCACTACAGCACTGATACAATCAATCCAGCTGCGAAGAGCCGAATCAGTATCATATTACAGTATAAGTATATATAGTATATACTCTACTCTTCTCTCTTCTTTTTCTCTGTTATTCTGTACAGCCACGGCACACCCCGGACGGATCGTGAGTTATACGATACGCGGCCGCACACAATCGACGTACATTATTCGGATTCGGATTCGCTCGTCTCGAAGGCCCGGCTAAGGATGTCCGGGCCAGCAAGGCAATATCATATCAATATCCAATATCCAATAACACTTCGCGCCAGCGACAGCGACACAGTCCTTCTCCTCCGGGTTTTTACAATGTGCAACTGCCAGCCAGCTACCGCATTTCCACTAACTAGAATATGATACATACACATCATACAGTATCGTAGCAAGCAGCAAGCGGCGACGGCGGCGGCGGTGGCGTTGACTCACTTCGCTTCGCTTCGTTTGCACAATTTGACAGAATCTCCCGTGTCCGTGTTCAATTGAATAGAAAGACTTCTATTCGGCTTCGGAACGCACTAAAGCGTCCTCGTGGATGCAATCGAGTGAAAAGTTGCACGAAGCACCGCGGGCTGCCTCCCATTCGATCGGACCGCTTCTAATTTAAGTGGTACGCTGTATGTAGCACGGGCCATGGGCATGTGTCCTGTGCGTGTCGGCATTTGTTGTGATTCTTTGTACGTACTGTAATTTACGTGTACGTTACGCAACAACTAGATCCATGACAGTGACAGAAGGGCGTAGCCTACTGTACTGCAAAACGTATTGCCATGGAATAAACATCACATTAAGAGTTGGACCCTCATTTCCATACAGCGCGGATCATCGATATATTTATATCCGGCGATCAAGTGTATTTAGATTATCCCAGACGAGGGAAAGAGATGTCGGCCCCACATACTACCCTATCGATCCCGGCACTGGCCTCGCAACGGGCAGAGTCCCCACAGGGGCCTTCCACGCACAGAATAAGTACCACTCGTGGAATTATATGTTTTTTGCCCCGATGTACGTATACGACATCACAAAGCAACGGCCCGGTAGTAAGCGGGCCGTGCACCTGGTCCGTCCAAAGCGGTTCTACTCGAGCTCTGGGCGTCCAGGTTGGGGGCAGTGCATGATTGCATGCATGCAACAAGTGCGATTGTGTATTCCCTGGGACTTTAATGTATACAACACAAGGATAAGAGAGAGAGAGAGAGAGAGACCAGAGATGAGACAAACAACAGGCCAAGGAGACGAGGATGGAGGGTCGGGCAGAGGACGATGCGATAAATAAGACGAAAGAAAAAAATAGAACAAAGACCAAGGAGAATAGGACACTAGGAACCTAATGTTAATGTTCCAAAATCCGCTCACAGTCCTACACGTGTGGCGATATGATGTAGAACACTTGTATCATCGCTCGCCGGAGCCCGCACTGCCACTGCTACTTCCACGTGTACGGCCATTGCCAGCCGTGTGCTCCGAACCAGAACCGGACCGCGGCGATGTACGTGAAGCATACGGCGGCTCGGGGTACGCATTCATGATGCTTGCAAATTTTGCTGGCACGGGAGGTGGGGCAACAGGAGACTGGTACGGCGGAGGCGAGCGCGAACGCGAGTGTGTGGGCGGCGGTTGAGTGTACGGGTTGGGAGGTGGTGCATCACGTGGGGAATGACGCGGTGCAGAGCGAGGTGAATAAGCGGGATCCTGCGGGGAATATCCATGACTGCGAGGTGATATCGGGGGAAGTTCGTCCAGTGGTGGGGCTCCATTGCTGTTGCGTGAGTCGCGTCGAGCGTGAGAGTAAGGACGCTCTAGTGGAGGAGCCCCACGCATATCGGAGATTGGCGGTTCACCATCAGGAATAACGTCCATAGAATTTGAGTCACGGGATCCGCGGCGTTCGTGGCCATTGTTGCTGCTATTGGGACTGTCATACTCGTCAGGTAGAGCAGGAGCAACTGTGGCATGGCGACCACCAAGAGGCCTTGCCGAACTGCATAGTCAATCAATCCGCGACGCTGTGCATGCTAGGATCCTCGCTTACCCGCCCTCAACAAAATTTTGCCATACATAATCTTTTAGTCTGTCTGCACCCGGGAGCTCCTGGATGAGATGCTTAATGGTATTCTGTCCCAGGCCGAAGAAGTCTGGTCCGGAGACTGAGTTACTGTGTTGCCTATTTCGAACATGGTTCGCGGCTCGCACGACAACAGACCAGGCACCGGTGGCTGTGCCAGCAGTGATGGGTTTATCTGCCATGTCATTTGCAATGATTTGGAACTTGGGACCATCACCGCCATCAAGGATAGTGCAATTATACACCGTCTCCACATTGGGATCGCGCGCCGAAAGGTAGCGCCTGAAGAAAAACAGATGAGCCAAAATTGGGTGAGGTCCACCACGTCAAAGCTTATCACCTATTAACAGAATAGCCCACAGGGAAAATATAACGCTCCGTGTGAAAATGCTCACGCATACATACCTCGCCCAGACAATTGACAGTCATAATACCAACATTGAGAGGCAGTATGGGTCGGCCATTCTTGTCTCGAGGGACCATGGGAATAGAATAGCTCTTTGACGTGACCGTATGCGCCTTCAACCGTTTTGGTTTCGTATGACGTTGAACTGTCGTCTGTGGGATAGAGGCGGCCGAAGGACCCACAGAAGTGGGAGAACCTGAACCTATATGGTTAGGGGTGTCAAAAGCACCGTTGCCATTGCCGGTGCCGTTGCGTAACGGAGTGGAAGATTCGCCATCAGGCACTGTGTAATGCTCGGCGTCAGAACCCAATGGGGACATTGGGGAACTAGGGGAGAGTTGATGTGTTGCAGGAGGGACGCCGGCATTATTGATGAATTGGGGAATACGATGCATCCCGTGACCAGAGGGAGGCATGGGAGGTGCCGATTCAGATGGAGTGGCTGCAGGGGGTTTGATCCTGATGCGTTTGCCTGATGAGGTGACAAGGGTTTGAGAGGAGCCAGGGGCAGATGCAGGGGGGTTGACAGAATTAACTGGAGGGTGAAACGAAGATGGAACGCCAGCCTCTTTGGCTTTAGCTGGATTGGGAGCGGCGGTGGCACCCTTGCCTCTCCTCGGCGCCTTGCGTGCATCGCGCGCCTCTTCTTCTTCTCGTTCCTTCATTTCTTCTAGCTGGCGCTTGCGAGCTTGGGGCCCGAGGTGACGAGAGGTATACAAGGGATCCACAGAAGGATCATCAGTCTTGGCTTCATCCAAAGCTTCATGTAAATTGGCTTGAAAGGCACTTAGAGAATGGGCGGACTGAAGTGCACGCGGATATGCGGTAGGTGGTTGAGTGGGTGGCTGGGAGTTCGAGTTCGGACTATGCGGGGTCGGCTGACGTGTGGTAGCAGCTTCTAGTTCGAGTATGCGGTCGAGTAGCATACTAAGAGAATGTTGACACAAGTGATAGACAATGATGGGGACACGAATCGCGCACCATTTTTCGTTATTCCAGTCAGCATTTCGCTCACCTGAACGAGTGAGCTCTTCCTCTAGATACTTGTATTTCTATCGTGAAAGGTGAGGAAAGGGAGTTAGGTTGTGGAAAAAAACAGACCTCCTCGAGCTCCCAATACTTTCTTTTGAGCTTGTAATATTTTTCACTAAACTCCCTCTGATCCTTTGCATTCTGGATGGTAGAGGGGGTAAATGGCTGATGGGGAGGCACGGGAGGGGGACCCATAACGACGTCTCTGTCTGCAGGCGGGGGTGGGGGGAGCATTGGGGCAGACCTGCGGGACATCGAAGAAAGGGGAGTCGTCGGGGAGAAGAAGAGAGAGAGAAGGGAGAGCCGACCTGTTACCAGTTGGGGCTGGGCTGGGCCGTGTTTGGGAAATGGTTGTGTCATGTCATTTCTGTTCAGGGCAGGGCCACCTGATTGCTCTCTCCAGTGCCTCTCACACAATCATTTCTCATATCTGCAGTGCCGACTCACCCCATATCACATCCCCATCCCATCGATCTTAGCCAGACTGTGGCTAGAAACGGCGAGAGGGGCTGTGAATCCTCAGTGGCTGCGATGTCCTAATTAGTCATTCGTCGCGGCGTTGAGTCGGATCCTTACCTTTTTCGGAATCTGCCCAATTTCCTGACACTTTCCCCGGGCACCCCGTTCCTTACTCGCTACTGGTTGCCACTGGATCGCCTATCTCCCTCAATCCGCATCTTTGGCATCACACTCCTCCACGTGCATGTTACGTTGGTTGCCACCGATCGTGCCAGAGGACAAGCTCATCGTCCACGCGGCAAAGAACACCCGATGGTCTTTAATATAATAAACTGAAGAAGAATTCTCGACCACCCGGCTTCCCCCGATTAGGTTACAGTCTTGCCTTTTCAAGCATCCCACACGTGTGTGCCAGTCCCACATGATAAAGCCTTCACGAAGTTTTTCGTACTAGTTTGTCGACGCTCCATCATCATTTTGGACCATGGGCATGGCGTTCCGCCACAAGCGCTTCCATCATATCCCCTTCCTCCCCTCTGCTTGGACCTGCTCCAAACGCGCGTTCCTGGAATTCGCCGTGCCAGTTCCTCGGATCCGCCACAACTGTTACATCCCTTACTGTTATCCCCTTTTTTCATATATTTGCTCGCAAGCCTCTCTCATTAACATGCCGCACGGCCTTCCCAAACTCCGTGGCGTTCGCTGTTATCGAAGCTGCTTGGACCTCCTTCGTGGACATTATGCGATTTATCACCTCCAAGCGTGATAACATTAATATCAATGCGACCCTTACGGAATACAATCGTTGCCGAAGCATACCAAATTCTATCTTGCCCAAACATGGTCTTACTCTCAACGCCCCACTTGTTGGGCACAACTGATCCCCCCCAGTGCTCAAGCCATGCTCCGAAGCTTTCATCAATGTGGATGCCCTGGTCGGTCATCTAATAAATGAATTGTCAGAAAGACACCTGACAACACTTTACCTGTGCCAATAAACCCTTCCTCTCTCGGCGTTGTCGGGTGACTACACATATTAACGCGTTTAGCGCTAAATTTTGCCACCATCTGATAGGCGGCCGAGGAAAATAGGAACAAAGTTACCATTGGTTTCACGTACATTAAGCGCCCGTCAACAACCCTCCGGCGAAGCTGTCCTGGACGCCTTATGCTTTCAAACACCGCATATTGACGAGCTACTTTGGCAGCATCTCTTGACAGATTGCGGAGATAAACAAAACATAGTATTCCCACTCACCTCTGCGTCTGGTTCTAACGTATAAGTACGATGACAACCCATACTTTAGTAGACGGTGTGCCGAGCTTGGACACTTGTTCTACTCCCCCAACAACTGTCCTTACTCGCTGCCGAGTAAGGACATTACTGTAATCTGTAATTTGCGGTGGCAACCGAAGGTGTCATGGGACGAGTGTCGCGTTTAGACAATATACAGTAAGTTACAAGACGGGGACATACGACCGCGAGCGCATACCGCGGTCTCTTACTATCTGTTTTTTTTTCTGGAACATCACCCTATGGCGCTGGAGGAGTGTACCCTCCCGGTGAGAGTCTCGAATAAGACGGAAGACAGGTCATGGGGCCGTGGCCAAAACTTAAACGGGAGCGGTGTGGCGCGGCATGGCGTTGCCAAATGGAGACACGGAAATGGAAAACACAAATTGGGAGGGCCCGACGATTTGCGCTGTGCAATTAGAAGAGGAGCCCGTGTTCGACGGGATTCCTGCACCTGCACATTGCGAAGCAACCCCTCTTCTTCCATTGGTCAATTGCACTTCATATCAGTATGTGTGAGCTTCCGAGACGAGAAAGCCACAAGCGGCCTCGTGACAGTGTCCAATACTGGGTGCAGGCCAACTTAGGACTTGGCTCTCCTCTAGCCACGTCTATTTGTGTGTCGCTCTCACTAATGCTACATCGTAGGGGCAAAGAACCGACAGGAGCCAGCAATGATCGATCGGTGAAAACGTGCGTTATCTGCAATACGTACACAGGTCCCTCGAAATCGCAAGCTTCACTTCCTTTGTTCCGTCGACGGTCAATGTTCATCGTTCCTGCATACGCATTCGGAGGCCGCTTTGCGCACTCACTTCGCCTTTGAGTCCGTGCTCCAGGCTCCTGTGCATTGGTATACAGGTACATCCTGTTATAGTATGGCCGGCTTGCTGCCTTATCTGACTCGCGCGTGTGCATGTGTGAATTGTGTTACCCCTGTGCTTTTGCCACCACCCCACCGAGTCATTCACTCACCTCTTTTCTTTTCTCACTTCACTCGCTTTTGACCAAACGCGCCAGATTCAAGGTGTGGCACGTGAACAGAACACCGTCACCCTTTAGCCTGGATCCAACCAGGGAGCCTTTTTCATGTCATCTGACTCCCATGAACACAACAAAAACGTACGAAATGAAAAGTTACGGGTCCAGCCCCAATACTTCCACTAATTACTGGATGCCACGTGCCTGATGCCAGCCACGTAATAGGTGGACCAACGGAGTCTGCGACAAAACAGGGTACCAAATTAGAACTAGGGTGAGGACAATAACATAGTTGTACGAACCCTACTGTAGGTAATTTACGCCGGTCATGAGGAATGACGGCGTCTGTGCATTATCAGATAGATTGAAGGATTTGCGGGCGAGCCGAGGCGTCGCCGACCCAGTGGCCTCCAGCCCTGAACGGCGATTGTATTGCCGGAGAGAGCAGGCCCCGCCGCCACCCCCGCTGTCAACCCGCCAATCAGGGCCCTGTCGCGACGTGCTTGCGTGTCATTCATTCCATGTGCGCGTGCAATATGCATGTGGCAAGGGGGTGGCAGCGGTGGTGGTGTATCACCGTACAGATCGTAGGTACTAGTACTAAGTAGGTAAGTGATAAGGACTTGTGCCAGCCGATCCAAATTAACGTTCGAGGTACAGGGCAAATTGTATGCTGTCAACGCCTCATTGATACAGTATTCAATAGACATCCGCCAAGTCACTCCCTGGCCTATTTGATTATTTGACGGGACATAGATTTTGTGTACGTCTTTGAACTCTATATAAAATATTCTTGCCATATCATGATGAATTTGGAATACGAAATGGTTTTTTAGGGAGATAGCAGCCTGTGGCAACTCACGGGGACTGCAGGGCTCAGCTTTCCCCGAGGTGTTGATGCGATGGCCGTGCAATCAGGGATAGAGATCAAGGTGGGAAGGGAAAGCGCCAGGCTGAGGGAACTTGTGTCATGATGTGGTGGTGTGGTGGTCCTGCCTAATTTAAATTTCAATCATGCATGGCGAAACCATTTCCCATCACCTCGACTGTCGCGGTGCTCATGATCATCATCGCAAAACGTCATGATCATGTCCCACCCAGTCCTCCCCTGCTTTGTCGGCCCCCGCGTGGATGGCGGCATTGTTCTCAAATTGAAAATCAATCATGGATGAATGGCGTCAACCTTCTATTTTATTTTCCTCTCGCCATGGGGATAGACCACGCCTCATTCGACACCGCGGCGCAACTGCGAGACGTCGTTTCCATTTTTTTCTTCTTTTTTTACGGCCGTGCCGTCTTCCCGGGTCTTCAACAAATGAGCCACAGTGATGCCAGATGCCACCCGTCTGTTTAGGCCGGCGCTGAAGCTCCATCACTTATTTGTCACTGATTAAAGTGTGCATCCCACCCCAGTTCCCTCTGTAACAAGTTCCGGCACCTCGCCCGAGGGGACGCCACAATCAGACCGCATGGGTGCTCCCTCTCGCGGAGTTCTTTGTCGCGGGGCGGGTTCCCATCACCAAACAAAAGAGGAAACAGACATCAAAAACGGCTCGAATTTCCACTGTGTCATGTTGATAAACCCGGGTTGATGTATTGTACAGTATAGAGTACACAGCAGTTACAGTAAGCGGGACGGGAGTTGAGCCGTCGTGGTCGTCATCCCCTGCAACACCGGCGTAGCGCCGACCGGGCCGAGGTCCGCGGAACTTCCTCCTATGACCCATGGCAGTCGGCGTGGCGTGACGTGCGCATCATCGTCTTGTCGCATGTCACTTCGAATGTCGCGATCGATCAATAAGCGAACGACGATGCAAGTGTAGGAATATGTGAGGATCGAGTAGGTAGTATTATAAGTGCCTGCCGACCACTGCGGGTACCGGCATCCACGGCATCACCCAGTGCACCCGCTGTGGCGTGCAGTACATCGAGAGTGCGAGCCAGAAGGAGCCCGAGTGGCGCTGGCAGCACACCACCTTGCTCCATCAGGATTACCGGTAGTTGACAGAACTTGCTTCCTCCCCACGCGTATCCGTCTTTGGCCCGGTGGTCAATTGCGTCCTTGGAAACGGTTAGCAGGTGTTATTCGCCTCCTCGTCGTTTCCTCTATCTGGAAAGGAAACCAAGCCGGAAGGGGATGTGCGGCCGCGCCAGTTCTGTAAATCCTTGTAACAGGCTGAGAAGTATTCCGATCGCAATTCCGAGGGAAGTGTCGTGCTTGTGCACTGGAGTCGGATCAGGTGTTTCGCCTCGATTATACAGTAATGGGGAAAGCTAGGAAGGCCAAGCGGAGGAGGTTGGGGTTGAGAATTGGCAAATCGCTATCAGGATGTCATG
>QFEA01009523.1:21003-39365 GCA_003315975.1 Lactifluus echinatus
TTTAAACGAGGCCGCCGGTTTCGGGTTCTTCTGCGCTGCGGCAGCAGCAGATCCCGGCGGTGCAGACCTCGGGTCTGACGGGGTAGGGGTCAATGTGCGCGAGCTGATAGGGTTCAAGAGGTCGTCTTTGGCTGGTTCGGTGCGGATGGCTGAGGTTGAGGGCGGTGTATCGTCATCGACGATGGTGATTGGTATGCGGCGGCGTTTCGGGACGGCAGGGGTGCTGGAAGACGGCGGCGACGTAGGGATTTCGATCGGCGTGGATCGCTACGCGCCAGTGTTCTGAGCAAGGAGAAAGGCGGGAACACATGCAGAGGTACGTACTGTCTTTCCCTTGCTACTCAAGACCAGCCCGTCTACGCGCGCGAGCTCGGCTTTGACCGCGTCGTTGTTCGGCTCGATCCTGAGCGCCCTCTGGAGGTCTGCAGGGTAAACTTAATCTATATCGGACGTTAAATGTATGCCAGCGACGTGCCATTATGGGCTTCGCCGAGTTTGTTGAGGGCCGCGCGCGCCTGCGCTCTGCGAAAGAACGCCTTCACGTTCTTGTCGGACAAGCCGAGCACGATGGTACAGTCACGTTCTGCATCCTCGTTCCTAGAAGTTCCGGGTTGCTGAGCGATCACGTTCTCTTGGGAATCGGGAACTCACTTTGAGAGTTTGAGGTAGGCGGCGGCGCGATTAAGAAAGAAGGTTGGGTCGGAAGGGTCCGCAAGGGCAGCAGCAGTGTAGTGGCCGACCGCTGCCACGTAGTCGCCCGCCTTGAATGCAGCATTTCCCTGGAGTGGTGGTATGTGAGAGGAGTGGCGACCAGCGGTGGAGAGATGACCTTTTGTTTAGCAGATACAGCTGCAGCGAGGGATTGAGGCATGGAAGGGAAGGAAGATGGTGTGTACGTACGTAAAGCGGGGCGAGCGTATTGATTAAAATTAAGGTCTGTTATAATCGCCCACCGGTCGTCGACCCTCATGGACGGTTCTCCTCCTCATCGTGCGTCCCTGCTCGTAACCATATGCTCTCAGATCCTGTTCTCATCCTCCCGCCGGTCCTCAAACGCTCTCATCGCCACTCCTTCAATCAACAAGCCTCCCTCAGCCGCGATCTTCACGCCGAGACACCCTCCCTCGTGCACACCCTCAGCCAGGAACAAAACTCGATTCTGAGTGTTGCTACAGACGAAAAACACATATACAGCGGTAGCCAGAACCAGGATATCTCCGTGACTTGTTGTCTTTCCTCCATCCCACCCGCGCTGACTCCGGCGGAACTCTGCAGGTCTGGGATAACCGCGCATACACACTTCGAACTCAGCTGAGAGGCCATACGGGTAGTGTACTTGCCCTCGAATACGCCCCGGATAAGCAGTGGCTCTTCAGCTCTTCAGGTTCGTCTCGCATATTCACTTGTGGACGCAAGTTCCGTTCCTGATCTCACCCTGCAGGCGATAGCACAGTCAGGGTCAGCGCTCTCGCACTCAGCTTGCTCTGAAGTCTCTGATCCTTCATCCGGTTGTGTACTAGGTCTGGTGTACCAAGGGACTAGCTCCTCTCTATGTTATCCATCCATTCCTCGACACAGACTCGGGTGACCTGTTCTCCCTTGCCTGGTTTCCGACATACTCCACTGTCTACATTGGGTGCCAAAACACATCTATACAATGGTACAATTTCACCGACTTCAATTCGAACACTGGAGGGTCATCGGCGATCCCTGGCACATCCACTCCGAGACGTGCACACAAATTCTTTGACAGTTACCCTCGATCCCAGCGACGGTCCCCTGATTTAGAAGCCAGCAATGGCATCAACACTCCCACACGAACCGCGGATAGCCAAGTCCCGCTTCACAACCTTCCTACTCCCCCCCGCGCGGAGCTCGATATCCCGCCTCAGAATGTCATCGACTCGGCCCATTACGGTTATGTGTACTGCATGGCACTCTTACCCTCGACCCGGGAAGGTGCGACCCCCTCTACCCGCGAGGACGTCCTGCTCGTTACGGGTAGTGGCGATGAGACAGTCAAGGTGCGTGACTCGAAAGTATCACAAGTAGCGTACATAGGAAATCATGGCCACAGGTATGGAAGTGCTTGCCTAACGGACTGGAGCTTCTCAACACTATCGAGTGTACTCACGGTGCTATCCTCTCCCTCGTCACACGCGAAGATATTATATATGCAGGCTGCCAGGATGGATATGTCCGCGTGTGGGACTCACAGACGAATACGTTCATCCGAACCATCATCGTCCAGGAGGTAGGCGGTTGTCTGTCCTTGCGTTTGGGCTGCGGTGTTAATCTTGTATGCATAGAACGTGGACATCTTGTCACTCACCATCCTAGGATCGGACCTTTATGTCTGCTCTGCCAATGGGCAAGTCAAGGTAATTTTCTGCGTTATCACTGTGAGTACATGCTTATCCCGTTGCAGAGGTATTCGGACACATTTGACTGTACCGCTTCCTGGAATGCACATTCTGGAATCGTGCTGTCGTCTATTATCACCCGCAGTGCAGATCCTGAGGGGTTTGAGCTCATTACGGGCGGTAATGATGGAGCTATCAACGTAAAATTACGGCACATGTTTTCAACATCTGACGCTAATCCCATCTGGCATGCTCAGGTTTGGAAAGCCTATCTCGCGACCACCGACCCCTCTGATGAAGCGATTCTTGATGAAGAGAGTCAAAATGCCTGTAATGGTGGTAAGCCGTGCCCCTTCGTTCCCGATCCCGTGTTCATAGTCAGAAAAGCAGACATCCTCATATATGCCCTGTCAAAATTTGTCTCCATTCGTAGTGTTTCCAGCCTGGAGCACTATCGCGAGGATTGTCGGCAGGCTGCCATCTGGCTCACCAAGTGCTTCGCACAGCTCGGCGCATCCTCCAAAACCGTGCGTGCCTTCTTCCCTCCTATCATCTTTGCGCATTATCGCCAACGATGGGCCAACTAGCTGTACGCGGACGATGCGGCAGTACACAATCCAATCGTCTTTGCATGCTTTCAGGGCGCACAAACGTCTCTTCGAAAACCACGTATCCTCTTCTACGGGTGAGACAAATCGTCTTCTTCCCGTACCCATGACTGAGAGATTATGATATGCGAACAGGCATTATGATGTGATTTCTGCACCGCCCGAAGGTTGGGAGAGTGACCCATTCAAATTGACTGCTCGAAACGGCTATCTATATGGTCGTGGTGTCGGTGACGACAAGGGCCCGGTACTCGCGGTTGCATGTGCAGCCGCAGACTTGTTGCGGGCACGCAAACTTGGTGTTGATCTGCTGTTTCTTGTAGAAGGGGAGGAAGAAACAGGGAGCGGTGGCTTCGTAGACGCTGTGCTAAGGCACAAGGTACATGGATCCCCTCCTTCGACTTCGCTCCTGATAGAGTTTGACGAACGCATATAGGATCTTATTGGAGAAGTAGATGCGATACTAGTCAGGTAAGAGTAGAGTGTTATTGGTTGGTGGGTATTTTGATGATTCCGGGTCGCGCAGCAACTCGAGTTGGATAGCGAGCAATGTTCCATCGATTACATATGGTCTGCGTGGAGTTGTGCATTGTGACATCGAGGTTGGTGCAACGCCCTATTTGCGCATGACGTTTCGTCTTTTTCATGAGTCTCATTATTGTCACGTTTAGATCTCGTCACGCGACACTAAAGACAGCCATTCCGGTATCGACGGTGGTGCATTAGATGAGCCGATGCGGGACATGTGCGCTTTTTTCTACTCCCCGGGTGTCGATAATCAATGTGGTTTTTTTGTAGGATTCAAGTTCTTGCGGGACTCACAGACAGCAACCGCAAAGTGCTCATCCCGGGTTTCTGTCCGTATCCCACCCCACACCTGTTGACTTTATTGACAGCCCGTCCATTGCCGCAGATGACAAAGTGCGAGTCCAGGATACTGAAGAGGCAGCGCGTTTCCGCATGGTCGAAGCAGTTACTCCACATTCATCAGAGTCACTTAACATGCGCTGGCGCGAACCCTCACTCACAATTCACGGCGTACGGGGATCTGGCCCTCATTGTGCGTTTGGCCTATTTCCTGTCCCATTCTCAAAATTTAATCCAATACCGACGATGGCCAGACCCGACTGTCATACCAGCATCTGTGACTGCGCAGCTTTCACTGCGTATCGTGCCCGACCAAGATCTCGACGCCGTTTGTGTGGCACTCGTGCAATACCTGCGTGCCACGTTCGACGCACTGCATTCTACTAATATAGTCAAGGTATATTTAACATTTTTCTCTGCCATGAGGCCTCTGAGGATATATTGTATCACGCTTGCTGTAGGTGGACGTTGATCACACAGCCGATTGGTGGCTCGGCGATCTCACTCATCCATGGTTCCTCGAGCTCGAACGGGCCATTCACGACGAGTGGGGTGCCAAGCCAATGCGAATCCGTGAAGGTGGTGTATGTCCCTTCTTTATTACCCCTGCGTGTACGGTGATACATTTACCATGACTGCCGCATAGTCTACCCCTTGTGTTCCATTCCTTGAAAAGGCCTTTGGCTGTCCGGCATTACACCTCCCCATGGGCGAAAGCTCAGTGCGTACGCCAACTTGGCTACCTTCTTATCCGCTGCTCGTCACTTAACTGATCGTCAAATCGATCGTCATTCTTTACAGGGACAAACTCACTTGCCGAACGAACACATCTCACTGTCGAATCTGCGACACGGCAAGGCAGTCGTCGAGCGGTTCTTGCTCGCCGTTGCGGAGAGCGGCGTCGTACCGAAAACGCGAAAGTCGGATATATAGATAGCGCCAACCATTGTATGATGGCCGACCCGATGTAACACGGACGAGCGTTCAGGTTGATGTATGGCGCATTCGCCTATATTTATTCGATTTTGTGTAAAGAACAATGAGCTCCCGTTTCGACTTCTCCGTCGTGCCGCGCGTCTCAGTTTCTCGTCGACTAAAACCCACCACAAGATCTCGTTTTCTATGGGCTGTGCGAACCGTACGCCGCTCCGGTACAGTCCACGATGCCGAATCTCAGAGTGGCGACCAAGTGATGCTTAAGCTCCAAGACGATGGTCAACAAGCAGAGCAGAATCGTGGAACCGACTTCATCACTCCAAGCCTAACGTTAGCGTCCTAACGTACCGTGGGACTCTGAACGCACGCTCGGAAACAAACGGAGCGCACCCGGGACGGTTCGTCAGCGTGGATCGAAAAATGATTGAGTATTGATGAGAGAATGATGACGATACAGCATAGCATCGAAGGTAAATGAACAAAATAATGAACGTGTCAATGCAAACAAATACAATCAAGATAATAGATGGGGGGATTAACTGTGTGTTTAGACCAAGCCAAGAGCGATAACTATTTTGTCAAACGGAAAGTAGCAGGGCTGAAATTTGTACTTGATTCATGATCGTGAATCATCACACGATCATATTGACGTTGCATCTTTCCTAGCGGCCTTGGAGCGGCCACACGCGCGACGTAGCGCACCCAACAGAAGCTGTGTGAACCGTACCGTCAACTAAACGAATCCTTATACGGATCTACGGAACGCCTGCCGTACCATACGTACGTCCAGACGCTTGATTTTTACAAGAGCAGCGGTAGCCGTCGTGGCCGGAAGCGTATCGATCGCTATTCCGGTCCTTTTCTCTCCGTCGTCGGGGTCGTGATCAGAGCTGCCAGGGTGCTTGCAAGTTGTAGTAGCGACCGATGGCGGCGGTAGTGTCTGTCCCGATACCCATGCTGCCGTCGCAGGCTGCATCGGGGGAGCTTGGAAGCGATGGTCTACCGTTTTCTACCGCACAGGGGAGACAAAAAGAAATTATTAGTTGCTCCCGCTGCTATACATATTACAGAGTAAAGGTTGATATGGATTTCACCATGAGTCCCTCGTAAACCGGTGGCGATTTGCTCGTGGAACCCGGTGAGTGGCGCCGGTAGCGTTCGCGGTGGATGGGAAGACACGTTTGCACATTCGTGTGTGCGTTTTGGACGTAGCCGTATGCATACGCTGCGCTCGGTGGGTTCGCCTGGGTGGTCATAACCCATGCGAACGACGGGAACGGCGGGTGGACGTGAGCGGACGAGTGTTGGGGTTTTCTGGGCATCGCGTGGGGGAGTATCTGGCTAGTGAAAGAAAGGGAGGAAAGGAGGGCGAGGTAGAAAAAGGAAGGGGGGGTATTTGGCGTGAGAGAAGGAGGAGTGAGACTTAAAAGGCACCGAGGAAAGAAGCTGGCCGTACGTACTTTTGTATGGAGACCAATGAGACATCGGAAGGTCGCCGTGTGTTCTAGTACCAGACCGGGCCCGCGCCCGTACGGGCGGCTTCCTGGTCCCTAACTAAGGACTATAGGGCTGGGCTGGCGCGAGCACGCACGCGCCCGCCACCTCGCCCGCGTTCCCATTCGAGGAAGCTTCGTTGAAATTTATCCCGACGGACGCTGCAGACTTGCACTGCTGAGGTAGATCCCCGATTCTGGTCACAGCGAAGTTGAGCCCTCATCTAGACTTGCAGATGACTTGAAAAAATGACTTCTGGAAGTTGATTAGAATGTACGTCTTATCTCACACTTGAGAAGCCTAAAACTGTAAACGTGGAAACCATCGAACAGACCCAAATCACCGATATGAGGGATTAATATTTCCTCTATCCCCCTCCCCTTTGACAACTAATCTATTGGATGGTGATGAGCCTATCATAGGAGAGTCGAGAGACAGAGGAAGGACAACGTTTAGGTCGCAGGTTGAGAAGATTTGCTTCCGAAGTGAGACGCAAGCGTTCATTCATTCACAAATAACACACACCAGATAAAGCCTGACCAGTGACCCAGTCCGCTTTCCCTTTCCCCACGAATCCAACGCAATGCCGTGTCAATTGCCCGGACTTGTAGTCCTAACAAGACAGACGCGTCCTTGCTTCCACCGGGTATTCGCCAGCTGTTTCCTCTCTTTTCTTCCTCTTCGCAAGCGTGACGCATCAGCTTGTGCATTTGTGCATATCCTTGCCAAGTCCACATACGGAATCTATTCTAAAATCTNNCGCAGCTACAGCTACAGACTCGGAGGCACGCCGGGTAACCTACCAAATCGAGATGCGTGACATTGTCACACTGTGACGTCACGGCGACACAGCAAACAGCAAACAAGTCACAGGCGCAGGCGAGTCATCATCTTGTGTTTCGTCAATCCAGCAACCAAAGACCAAGTTTGATTGTTACTCTAGTCCAGTGTGACCAAAGCCTGAAGTGAACTTCAATGACTGCATCAAGTGATTGCAAATGTTGCCGTGCCTCAAGCCCAATTAGCTGCCGTCAACGTCCCAGCAACAACGGAAAAGTCAGCCATACAAATAAACAGGACGATGGAAGAGACCTCGCAAGCGCACGAGAGTGGTGGTATCAGAAATGACCAAAGATTCAGCAAGAAAAACAACAAGATGTCTGGGACTCATCGGCGGCTTGATCTGATTTCTAGTCACTGGGAAACTGGTTTTCTTTTTTAACAAAGGGTCAACCATGGCTTGGCACAGGGGAATAATTGGAAGATACGCCTGCTGCATGTTCAACTGGTTCGATGCAAGAAAGTATACTCGCTGTTCGAAGGTAGGAATAGAAAACACCTGGTCGAGATGTCGGCAGCCGTCGAGAATGAACCGACTGATGGCCCAAATTGTTGACGAATCGCAACGGCCAAAAACTCGGAAAGATGGTCTGTGATTTGCGGGAGAGTCAAAGAAACAAGAGCAAGACAGATACGCAAGCCCCCCCGGTTAAAACTGTTATTGTCCAGGGAGGTAATTAGGAGATGTGATTGGAACATTCAACGCGTCTGGGACGGGTTGTGGTTCAAGATGAGATGAGTGGCTGGGTTTTTGCCGTCCAGGAGGACACCGCAATTCAATGCCCGCACAAAGCGCAATCCCTCCCCTCCCAACCGGCGACCGATATCTCAGCCATCCTCCGCTTTTGACCCACTATCTCGCCCTCTCTCAGATGGGGGCGTACCAACCACAGCAAACAAATTACCGGTCAGCCTTCCTACCTTTCCCCCTTTCTATCCACCGCATCATTACTCGGATACCCACTTAAAATCGGGAGCCGCGACAAGAACTCGACAACGACAATCGCAACGGAAGACGCAACACAAATTCTGCCATCTGCCATACCTTGTCTAATTCCTCCTTATCCCTCCATCGATGCAGTCCTGGTTATAGGACCCTGATCCGTGGACGTTTCTGCCGGTTATGGTGATTGAGAAAAGGGTTTTGGACGCCTTCTCCGTCGCCGAATCGTACTGGCGTTGGCACAGGTGTCCAGATGTTGGTGGCTGCACTCTCCTTACCGTTGACTCAGGTGAGACTATTCGTCTAAAGCAAAATATTTGTTGTAATAAATTACCCGCTCAACAGATGATTGGTTGATCCCCTGAGACGAAAGCGCTCCGGGCACGCTCGAATTGATGCCCCAATTCCTCGGAGTTGGGCCTTATTCTACGTCCTCCACCACCCCGGTTCCCATCCCATCCACTGTCCAAACACGTCACGTTGCAGCATGCGTATTCGGGGCAGCGTGTAACACCCATCTGCTTGCGGCCCTCATTTCGCTAAGCACATGGCCACCATCACGACCTACTTGTGCGAAATTGATTTGATGGACTGTGTGGGAAGACCATCCTATGATCAGGAGCCATCGTGAATGCATGGAGGTAAGTGATCGATTTTCCCTGTGTTATTTGACTTTTGCATGATTTACTCGCCGACATCGTGGGTCCCAAGCTATACCAGAAATATGGGATCGTTATCTTCTTGACCTCAATACTATAATCTTCCCGGTACGGGTAGAAAGTCACTTCGTCCTATATGAGCCCATTCAGAAAACAACTGGCAAGCCCTTCGTTCGGAATTTGTGATAGCTGACCATCGCGAAAGTGGAATGCCATACTTGTGGTTGAGGCGAGAGAAGACCTCGAGGGCAATCAATGAAGCATCACGGACGGGCACATCAAGTACAAGAGACTCATGATAATAATA
Organism: Lactifluus echinatus; assembly: GCA_003315975.1. NCBI lineage: Eukaryota > Fungi > Basidiomycota > Agaricomycetes > Russulales > Russulaceae > Lactifluus > Lactifluus echinatus. Next base: position 30,021 of record QFEA01009523.1, read on the forward strand.
CTCATATGGCCCAGAAGTAACCGTTGTACGTTGTACCCAAAAAGTGCTATCCGTTTATTTTGCATCATTACGAATATTGCAGCCCTCGGTCTTCTCCTTTACAGCTTAGTCCTGTACCATTCCCGGCAACTTTTTGGCTTCCTCAAATCTCTCACGCGAAGGAAGGTGGCTTCGGCGTGATCGATGGGAGTAGTATCAAGCTGCTGGTCCGCACTGCGTTGTAACATTAGGGAAGGTTCAAATTGGATCGTATTCTTGTCCTCCTTCCCTCAGGAAAAATCTGCTGACGCGCGTCAAATCACGCCGTGGTGTCTCCACTGAGAGCTGCTTTGCTGGCAAGATGTGTTGCAGCTTTTGGGGGAGCGTCTGGAGCACATTGAAGCAGCTGACGATTCGATGACGCGGTTGCCTCCTCCCGAGAACGGGTGAGCCGAGTTTCTCGGTCAGTATGGCTGGAGAACCCCGAAGATGCTGTAAGTGATTGTTGGACTCTCAGTATGTCAAGGCTATCCCTGACTTAGAGTGTCTGATCGTAGGTAGCAGTCAAAGCCAGTCATAGATTATTTTGCTTGGCATTTGCTTGGCACGTGAGACCAACACGTGATCCTACCAAGTGGTTGAGTTTCATGCTCATGTATCCGTCTACTTGGATCAGCTACGAATGCTTCACAGATCGCTTTCAAAAGTTGTCCCAGCGTCAGTGCACCGTACATACTGTATGATACTCGAGAGTGTGTGAAATAATAGCTGCGAAAACCGAAAATAATATGACCCTGCTCCGCTGGCCCGGTTTGGTACCAGCCGTATACCGCAATGGCTGCTGCCCATGCACCGTTAGCACGCGCCTCTCTTGACTCGTCCAAACACCCATTCATCAATGCCTTCTTGAAATCTCTTAAATTACATGCACGTACACTAGCTGACCTCTTCTCACAACACGCTGCAGAGCTAGCCGTGCTCGAGCGCATTTACTACATCAACAACAACCAGCACCGCGCTGCGCTCTTCTGGCAGCGCGTCGTTGAAGCACGGCGTTATTCTCGCCGTCTCTCTTCCCTTGATATACCGCTCCTTGTGGATCGCCTTCGAAAGTCGTTTCATGGCGATACTGCGGACACAAGGTAAGACAGTTACAATTGCCAGTGGTAGAGCCATATATAAGTAAACCCCTTACATCCGAAGCTCGAAGCCACAAAAGGGGGCGTGGACGCACTACCCGCCTGCAACCCATCTCAAATCGTTTCTTGCCCGCCTACGCTCCTGCACTGTGTTACTCGACAAAGTGCGCTTGTTCCAAATTTTACTTCTCTTACCAAGCTGAATCATAAGCCGTCCGCAGACCTACATCCGCATGCACGCAATTTATCAGTCCGTGTTGGCCCCTTCTAATAGTCACCGCTCATGCATAAGATGTGATACACAGAATGCTCATACTCGCCATGAAAAGCGGCGCGTTCCTGCATCTCGTGGTTACGCTGACCGCACTTATCGCGCGCATGGCCCACCTCTCCTCGTCCTTACGTCGCGTGATATCTACCATACACGCCGAGTGCCTGCATCTCTACAATAAGCTCTATGTGCGTAGCAATCAACCAGTTGCCCGTACCGGCACATGTAGTCGAGTAAGCTGACAACAAGCCTTTTTTCTCCTCCAGTCTACAGAAGCCAAGCATAACTTGACCCCACTACCGCCACCACCAACTTTCGAAGGGGACAATACGAAAACGCCTAGCCTCAATATGAAGCCCGAGCCCGCCAGGCGCGCAGCGTTGGATAGTGATTTGGACGTATCTGTTGATGTTGGCGAGGCAGTCGCACGCGCGCCCACCCCCACGCTGCAGCCAAACTCAAGATCTAAATCCCCCATCCCGCCAGATTTTCTCTCGCTGATGCACGATGCGACGCAGCATCCTCCGATTGGACCACGACAGCCAGGTGAGCATCATCGCAGCCTGTTTCGGCATGAGTGTCGCGACCCGTGTGCGCGCTAAACGTCGTTCGTGTACTTTGTAGCTGCTACCGATCATGTGCCCCTAGGCCTGTCGCCGCCATTACCCCCGCCCAGCACCAACGGAGCCTCGTCACGCCAGGCTGTGATCGTGAAGAAGCGCAACGTACCTCCTCTAAATGCATCCACTGCTGCGGAGGAGCCAAAACAGAAAAAGCGTAGCAAGGCAAAAAAGGCCCGACACAATGAAATTGACGACATTTTCTCGTAGTGTTGTAGTGGCTGGATCGGTACATAGAGGGGTATCGACATCCGTTTAGTAGGTGGACTTTGGACCCAGTAGCCTATATGATATTCTATTTCAGAGCGCCCATGACGATGGCTGAGAATTCTCAGTGCGATGTGGGTGGCATTATATATGTTATCACGTCACGCCTTGCTTCATCATATATGTTTAATGACAGAGCAGTATGTTTCACAAGGCGAATGGGCCTCTCGTGCGATCTGACAATTACTGCTGGAGCTACAGACAAATGCGCCTTCGCCGGTGACTTTGCTGGCTAGCCTTGACTTGGTCCACCACAGTCAGCCCTGGCATGCTCTCTCGTGATATTTTGCCTACTGTGGGACTTGGGACTCCTCACAAGACTAAGGAAAACCATAACCGTAATAAGTTGCCGACCTCGCACCTCGGACGCCCATGCAGTCTGAAATATAGCAGGATTGGCTCTCAGCGAGGCTAAACAGTTTCGAGTGGGGACTGACAGCTGTCAGCCGGTAAACCAGCTTGTCAACATCTGGGAGCTCGACCCTGCACCGTACCCACAACCCATTATATGACGTTATCAGCTATTGTTAAAGCCGGAGCCGGCAATCTGCGTGTTAGCGCCTTCATTTCGGGCAAGCATCATCTGCCAAGCCTATCGTGACGGACCGAAACTGAAGGAGACGGATGCGGAGGTGAACTGTATGCTAAGTTTCCGATCCACCGTGACTTGCATGCTCAACTTCATTCTTCATGTCAGGTGACCCTGCACATCCAGAGTGTCGGGTGCAATTCTCGTTGGTTATAGTCCCATTAAATCCTTCCACTAGGCTCCATGGAGGCCACATGAGTTGTCACAATACCCGATGAATGACATTTATTTTACTCTTCCATATTCCCTTCAACTCGATACGTCGTCTGTTGATCGAGTGTCGCCGTCAGACTCGGAGGCGTTAGTAAAGCCTCTCCTGACTCGGATTTTTTAAACCCCAATTCTAGAAACAGAGAGACAAAGGATGATTTGGTGAAGCTATTATCTGACTGGCCAGCACCCGCTGTTTTGTGGGGCAGAGAAGGAGCCAGAAGATACTTTTCGGTTCAGATTCCTTCTGTTTAGTAGCAGATCCAGTGACGCATTTTCGACACAGCCGCACAGCCATTACAGGAATTGTCCTTAGCCAGAGAATCTATGCTATTCTTCGTTAAGGTACAACGATATGGTATGGAAGTACTGTGACCCCCCGCATGCGGTAACGACCGTGTCCTTGCACTGATGAAAATTTCGTGCTGATCATTTAGATCGATCTTAATGTTAGAGGCCTCAAGGAGTGCATCGCACGGGCATGGTGCAAACGTGAGATGAGATGGGAAGGTTCAGTGCAAAGGGTGACATCCGAAATTTCAGAAAGCGACAAATTTGACCCACATGCTACGAACAAAGCCTTGAACGAACGTGGGACATGCAATTATGGGCATCGGCGCCGACTGGTGCGGCAACCAGCTAGCTGCAGGCTATTACCAATCTTGTGAAAAAATCACAGGACTCCGGATGGGGACAATTATGGCTGCTTATGTCAATACCGATCTCGACTGGGACGCCCGCCTCTTCCATGTGGTGTCGAGACGCAGTACAAGACCTGGAGATACTAGCTTAATACTATAACTGCTAGTGGATGGCAGGCAAGCGAAGAAAACGGTGTGTCAGATTATACAAAAAAAGCCCATATTTGACTCTATTTGGTCCAAACCCCGAAACTCGTCTTGTATGGTGCATGCCATCCATATATCGACATGACCTGCCGGCATGCCGCATGCCGAAAGCCCGCTTCCCGCTTTCTCAATTCGATGTGTTCCGGCCCTTCCGGGTCCTGCACGACTATTTCAAGTCCAAATCATGTCCCGATCGATAATGTCGACGAACTGAGGCGAGATCGGACAAAGGAGGACGAGTAAAGAATCAAGCGACAGAAATTTATAAGGTAAGGTACAGTACGGTTAATGCTTCGTGGCTGCTTAAATGTGCGCGCTACTTACCACTTTGGGACAGACAAGGGAAGAATGCTAAGCTAAGCGAAAGAAAGACGAGGTGGGCTTATTTCCCCAGCTGGCCATGAGAAGCCGTCCCGCAGCGATTGTCAGTGATACGTCAGTTGATGTCGCTAATCTTGAGTTCCCTTTTCTATAGCGGGTCAGCAGTGTTGCGAAAAACTCGCAACTGGTCCAGAATCATCATTTCAAGCTCCACATGCACGTCACAATACAATTAGCGAATGCTTCCAAACACCTGCCTGTCCTAGAGGATTAGCATATTACACTATATCAGCAAACGGGTCTAGCTTACGGTGTATTTAATTTACCCAGCTGTGCATTTAAAAGCTGTGTTCACGGGTAATGATCCTCACTTGTCCCGACCAGACCATCTATTCTTGCTTCCATCCTCACAAGTACTCTCCGATATGGTTCTACTCGACTTTCAGGCACCTAGGTTATTTTGCTCATCTAGGACTGTTTCTCTCCCACTCAGGCAGCCCTCTGCCTCTCAAAATATTTCGCTTCAAGATTTGATCCAATCACACTGCCCTAGCCTTCCGTCGCAGTTCCGCCCAGCCCCGTGGTTATACAGGTGGGTGCATTTTTAGGTCTTATCTGACTGTAATTACATACCCATGTAATCACTACGCAGTGGACATATGCAGACTTTGTACTCTGCTTTCAGTGACCTCGCTACTGAGTCGGTCAAGTATGACAGGTATGACCCTCATCAGCGTCGGGTTGTTCACATTGTGAGATATGGTCCCCTTGCAGGCAGCTACTCCATCTCAAGGATGGCGGAACATTGTCAGGAACCTTCTTTCAATCCCGATAAACCTGGCTCACTGAATGCTCTAGGGCAATTGATTCCACCCCACCTGCTTCGGAGCGCATGCTTCCTGAAGAAACGCCTATCATTGTAGTCATCGCTGGCCTGACTGGTAGTTAGTATATTCTCACTTAGATCTTTTCAACGGACACTTCTAACCGAGTTTCAGATTCGCGAGACCCTTATGTCCGCACTATTCTTGCCCCCGCGACAAAGCCGATACACCAGGGCGGGCTTGGGTATAGAGCAGTAGTTGTCCACTCACGTGGTTGTACGTCTTTATTTTTGTTATACAAGTTGGACCGACATCACTGATTGGTGTATAAGGTGGAGGTGTACCTCTTACAAGCCCCCAGATACATTCCCTCTGTCAAACCGACGATTTCCGACAGGCTGTGCTTTATATCTCATATCGGTATCCTCGTGCTCCTCTATTGGGAATCGGAATATCCTTCGGCGCCAACATCATGACACGATACGTCGCAGAGGAAGGAGACAAATGCAGGTTAACCTCGGCTTGCGCACTCGCATCTGTGAGTTTATCGTCTTATCCTTTTACTAAAGTCCATTCATCGAGGATTCTTTTCAGTTGTGGGAATTTAATGAGAACTCAAAAAAGTAAGGCCTATATATTGATTTGTTCATGTGACGTTCCCTGTCAGTGCTCACACTACCTTACAGCATGGAGGACACTGCACTCAGCTGCGACCTCTATAGTGGCTATTTCGCTAATAACTTACGGAAAATCGTTTCTCGAAACGTGGCCGTTATCAAAAAGTATCCCGACTCGGCCCTTGCGAAATGTCTTCCGGAGTTATTCTCGCGCGGATCTGTCACGGCACGAGAATTCGATGGCCTTGTTTCTATGCGTGCCGGTGGTACAGCCCCGCTGTTCCCGTTTGCGAGCGTAGAAGACTATTATAAGCATTCCGCGTCATACAAAGCGATAGATGACGTGCATATACCGTTCCTCGCGATCAACGCGGACGACGACCCTTTCGCGAAGAATATTCCCATAGAAAGAATCGATAACGAGTGGGTCATTTTTGCGCTCACACGTGGAGGGGGGCACAACGCTTGGATTGAAGCAGCTGAAGGCGGGAAAGGAGCGAGGTGGATATCGAAGCCGACTCTCCAGTGGTTCAGGGCTACAGCAGAAATCGTCGACATACCACGGCAGGTCAAGCCCGAAATAGACGTTGTAGACGGATGGTTGGTGGAGCGTGGAAGGGAGCACCTTGGCTGTAAAGATAATCGCGACGTGTTAACGCATGAACGAATTTTATCTCGGCTGTAGCTATTATCGGGGAACGCTTGTCATGATTTCTTTACAGTACTAGCTAAGAATAGTGTAGTGGGTATCTTAATATGATAAGATAGAGTGCTTCGTGATTCGTCAGAATTCTTGTACGAGACCCCGAGCGTCGGAGGGGCCGTGAAGGGACAAGTCTCGTCGGCTACAATATAACATTTACATACATGAGGATCGTACTGCACGTGCACGCGAACGAAGTTCGGACGAATATCATATGTCAAAATGAGAAACTGATAACATGAAACAGTGTCTTATTGTTAATCAAGATGGCAAGACGGAGAAAATTGAAAGGGGGACGTACTTAGGACGCGGGCTGCCTGTCACAATCCGACAGGTTTCCGACGAGTCTTTGTGAATCGATTTTGTCTGGGAAAATTGGGGTGTACTTCTAAACAAAGGAGATATGACGGCTTGGTAAGGACTTCAACTTCCCGGCCCTATGACTGGGGCTAAAAATGTCTTGCCTTGTATCGTTGTCATCCTTCATGTTGTTCTTGAGTGATTTTGAAACACGCGCTGGAATGCTGAAATGAAATAGAATGTTTTTGTCCAAAACTTCGACTTTCGGGATATGTGTGGTGCGCGCGCCACACCTCCACCATTTCCGCTGGCAGTCAGAATGCCATTTCAACACATAGAGCACTTGAGAAGAGAGAGAGAGGAAGGGACAAGAAGACAGAACAGAAGACAGAAAAGGGAGAGCCGAGCCTGGGAATGAGACGAAGCTGCCAGTGTCAGCCAGGCACACAGACATGCAGAAATGCAACAGACACGGACACAGAACTACAGACGTAAAGACGCCGCACAGACCATAACAGACCAAGAACAGATTCGGGCCAACACCAGTGCTACGATAGTAAGTTAGAGTATTTGCGATCGCCAGTTCGGCAATGCCCCACATTTTGTTCCGGCCCGCACCGGTCCGTCCCAACATTTATGCATTTATGCCATCATCGCTTTCGTTTTTATTATTATTAAAGGCTCACATACGTGTTGAACTGCCCCCGTTTCAAAGAGAATGCCTCCCAACTGAATCAAGTGTACTGTATTTAATTGCTGTACTGTAGTAAAGGGTTCACGAGACGAGCAATCCGTTTATCTAACTACAGCCGAGCTAAACTCTCTCGATGCGTGCCAATATTGCGATTAACTTTACAACCGAGGTGCTCCCTTCCATGCTCTACTAACCACCCGTCCACGACTTCAATGTTGCGTTTGACCCGCCGCGGCATTTCAATTACCTCCTGTGTGGCCTTGAACCACTGAAGAACCGGCTTCGACACCCACCTCCTTGCTCCTGTCTCGCTCGCTTCGAACCAACCGACGTGGCCCCCTCCTCGTGTGATCGCAAAAATCACCCACTCATTATCAATTTTTTCTATAGGAATCCGGGGTACGGTAGGGTCGTCGTCCGCATTTATTGCGAGGAACGGTATGCGCACATCATCTAGCACTTTGTATGATGCGGAATACTTATAATAATCTTGTCCGTTCGCAAATGGGAATGGTGCGGATGTTCCACCGGCATGCGCGGTCACCAGGTCATCGAATTCGACCAATGTGATAGGTCCACGACGGGACATCAACTCCGGGAGACACTTGGCAAGGCTCGAGTCGGGAAATTTCTTGATGGTGTGCACATTTCGAGAAATGATTTGCCTTAGACGAGGACCAAAAAGGTAGCTATAGAGGTCACGGCTGACTGGGTTGTCACTTAGGCTGTAAGACGGTGTAAGACGGTGGGTGTAAGCATAGACAGGAATCGGCACGTGACTAGATCAGTATATCAGATCTTACATCTTCGTGTTATCATTGTATTCCCACATCTAAAGTGCGTCGATAAATGGATTTCCATTAGAGGACGAGAAGCTCACATTTGCGAGTACGCAAGTTGAGATTAGTCTGCATTCCTCTCCTTCTTCGGCTACATATCGTGTCATGACTTGGCCACCCATGCACGTCCCGAGTCCCAATAGAGGAGCCCGGGGATAGCGATGTGAGATATAGATTACGGCCTGCCTAAAATCGTCGGTATGACAGAGAGAATGTATCTGCGGGCTGGTAAGAGGTGTGCCTCCCACTGGCATCCCAGATCAGTGATGTCCAGCCCCGTGACAGAATTAAGGACGTACATCCGCGGAAGTTGACAACTATAGCTCTATATCCAAGACCTCCCTCCTTTCTCGATTTTACCGCGGGAGCAAGAATAGTGCGAAGATATGAGTCTCGTGAGCCTGGAGCAACGCAAGAAATGAAATGGCAGCCAAATAAATGTAGGAAAAAGTATACTGACTACCAACCATGCCGGGAATGGCTACAATGATAGGGGCATCTTCAGGAACGACGCACTCTGAAGCAGGTGGTGTGAAATCGAGTGCCCTGCAACATTTCGGTGAACAAAGCTTCTCGGGAGTGAAAGAAGGTTCCTGACAATGTTCCGCCATCCTTGAGCTGGAGTAGTTCCCTGTAAGAATCGGTATATCTGTATGTGTATACAACAACGCTAAGGAACGACCTACCTGTCATAGATGACGGAGTCAACTTTGGAGAAATCACCGTAGAAAGATAACTGAGTCTGCATTTGCCCCCTAAGCCGTGTGAGTGCGTGGGCGTGCAACCAGAAAGGAGCCTAGAAATGCACGTACGTGATCAACCACGGTGCCGGCTGGAATTGAGACGGAAGACTAGGGCAATGTAATTCAACCAAGTCGCGAAGTGAAATGTTCTTAGACCCTGAGGCAGCGGGCTGTCTAAGTGGAACCTGGACAGGCGTCGAAGAGCAGAACAACTTTGGCGCCGGATGATCTAGCAGGCCCATAAGTAGAGAGTATTCGTGGATAGGGAAGTAACTTAGGGTGGGATGGCAGGACAGGACCGCGACAGCTTTTAAATGTGTGGTGCGATTATAGCCACTAACATCCTTAGAGAGCTAACGCAGTTTGTTGATAGACCATTAC